>PVIR01017331.1:0-35102 GCA_004026965.1 Petromus typicus
CGAATGCACCACCTCTGGTTGCCAAGAAGATAATCTGACTCCTGGGTTTATTTCCCTTAACTGTATCCTTCTCTCAGAATCCAGATGACTTCATCAAAGAGATGTTTCATATAGAAGGATTTTAATTATGAGAAAACCAACCCAAATGGGACAGTTTCCATTTGAATGTGTTAGAAGGCCAGGCTTTCCGGGCTAGCTCATGTTATGTTTCAGTTTCCCACATTGCACAGAATTTTGGAATGTTGTAAGTCTATAAGGTGCTATTTTGAAACTTGGCAAGAGTCACACCTCGAGCAGGTCATTAGAAAAAAGTGTCGTAGGGTCAATGCTGGAGACTCTTGTCACCCCTTTGGTCAAGTTTCTTGGTAAAAGGCACAAATGCATAACTTGACTAGAAGCTTTAGGTAAAAAATTAGTGAGTGAGAAATGTGGGAGGTGTTTGAGAAATATAATGTGAAAGGCAACCTTCAGCACCCAGCAGTACATTTGAATCTCCACTGTGTGTTGGTGACCACAGGTCTCAGAAACAGTTCTTGACTATATCACATATGCATTCTACCAGAAGCCAAATCCAGAAAGCATGAGGAGCCTCCAGTTTTGACATATGACCAATATTTGACCTACAGACACTTTTCCAAGGTTCCACCTAAATGGTCTCTGGGTCCATGGTCAACAGGCCAATTTTTGATGATATGATTAAAAATGCTCCTTATCTTACACTTCGTGCCTTGGTTTCCTCTTCCTGTAGGCCAGGCTAAATGACCACAACTCTGTCTGGCACTGGTACCTCTTAATATTGTTGAAAAGAGGTTTGGTTTGATGTTACAGTTACTGTTAGTGCCTATGTAGGTGTGATTTCAGGATTTCATAATAGGAGGACTGTCATAGCAACTATATAGCAGAAAATTCACAACCATCATGTTAAATATTCTTGGAAAAATGAAAATATCTGAATTAATTACTGGGTAAATATTTCGCAAAATGCACACTGTCCTTTTGTAGTTTATAAGGTTTGCAGCGAAGCAAGAAACTGCTGCTCAAGCTTCTTGGCTTGGTTACTTTGTTTCTAATAATAAGAGGGAAAGAAAGAAGGAGTAGAAGAAAAGGGAAAGGGAAAGGGGGAAAGCATTCATTTCCAAAACAACGGATAGGTGTCCATAGTTAAATAGCTAAAATTAAACAGTCGGGCGTATAGTTATCAGCAAGGACTGACCCGAGAAGCAAAATTTACTAGCAGAAAGAAGCAGGTTTCAGAATGTTCTGTGAAGAATAATACATTGTATGTAAATTTTATAAGTATAGAAAACACCTCCATATATTGTTTATGTATACAGCAAATATGATTAAAATATGGCCACAAAGAGAAGTTGGATGCCCGCTACTCTGGCCTCCTGTCCTTGGGGAAAGGTCGGAGATCAGGAGGGGGTTGAGGGGCTGATGTCAGCTGCGCTGTGACATCATCTGGCCAGAACAGACGTGGAAGCATGTTGGTAACTTCTGTTCAGAGTGATCGGCATCTGGATGCTGGCTTTTCTTTCATTTTTACTTATAAGTAATTAAGAATAAGATAATATGTGGACTATCATTTTGGTAAGTCTGTTTTACTTGGAAAAGATAAATATCAAATAGATTTTTCTTAAGGTATAGGTCTGAATGACTTGTCTTTGAATTGCTTGTATTAACCTTCAGATACTGAAGATTTAGCCAGCCCCATTAAACTAATTATCTGGGTAAAAGTTACGCTGTTTGGAATGAGCAAATGCTTTTAAACAATTATTTTAGGGAAATGATCAAAATTGAAACCAGCAAAACTGGCTGTTGTCATAGATTTCCTTATACTCAGAAAATTGATGTTGTATATTTATTTGTTAAAACATTTCCACAGGACCTTGTAGTTAGAGATGATTTTTGGTACAGTCACTGATAGTTTTATGTGCCCAGAGGGGGAACTGAAGTGAAGAAGGCTAGAAGCTGCCTAGTGGCATAATCCCAGACCTCCCAGTATGATGTAGACATCTGAGGCTCCCTGCAGTCCCAGAGGGATTTTCCCCTATCATCACTCATAGCACTGGTAACCTTTTTGAGATCAACACAGCAAAACAGTTCTGTGCATAGTCATAGCTTGGTAAACTGCATCCTGCTCGCTTCTTTTTTGTTGTGCTCAGTGTTTTCTCCAAGCTGCTACTTCCCTGTGGAAAAGCTAGTCTAGGTTTTCTGTTGGAGAAGGGGATGCGTGAGAAACACCAGTGTGTGCCTGGTGTGGCACACGGCTCTGTGAACGGGAGAAAGGGGGCGCCATGCACAGCCTGGTATAGAAGAAAGGAGACCCCAACAACTGGGAGGAAATGAGTAACTCGGGGATTCTTAGAAAATTAGGAAAAATTACTATACTCCTAGTGCTTTGATAGGCTGAGCCTCCCTTATCTGAAGGGATGAAATTGTTTCAAATTTTAGATTTTTCTTTTCAAATTTTAGAACGTTTAGCAGTTGAACATAACCAAATCAAAATGTAAAATCTGAAATGCTCCAGAACCCTAAGTTGTTCGAGGATGATGTTGGTGTCCTCAAAATTTCAGATTTTGGAGCATTTCAGGTTTTGGATCATTGGAGACTGGCAAAGGATGGTATGAACAATGTTATTAAATTATGCACTTGAAGTGCAGCCTTATGAGAGCATAGTTTCTAGTATTTAAGGACATGATTGAGTAAAGATTTCAAATTATGAAAAAAGGAGTAATTTAAACTACAGAAATTATTAACACCTGTAATAAGTTTGAGTGGCTTATGTACCATACCTATATTATGCTAAAATATTTTAATGCACTGATGAAAAAACATTAAATTACTATAGTACAGTGTGGTTCTTAAATAAGGTTCAACTTGATTTTATTCTACTTTGACTAGCTGCAGTTCTTTTGGAAGTCATTTGTATTTCAGTATTTTAATCTTTACTATAAATGGTATGGGATTGTAAGATATAAATATAGCTTTTTTAATCAAATTCAGCAATAATGCACTGAGGAATGGGTTGAAAAATTTTCTCCCCATTCAAATGAGAATCAAGATGCATCATGTACAGGTGCAAATTCTCAATGTTGAATATGATCATAATGTACCAGTGATTCAATAAAGGGGAAAATATTTTCTTTTGAAATTGGTATTTACAAATTTGCTGGGTGCAATATTTGGCGAGAATTCACTGGAAGCATCTGTATAATTTTTTAAACTGTTGTTTCCATTGTTGGGTAATAGAATATTCAGACATTGATCAGACCACTGTCCTCAGGGGCAGCATGTCCAGTGTGAGAATGAGGCAAAGACATCCTTCCTCCAGCGAGAAGAGTCCAACATGGTGGTTCATGGCTCTGTGAGCTAAGTACAGGCTGAACTCTGGTCCTCATTCAGCCCTTTAGCCAGACACTCTGGTTAAAGATGAGTCCTGCTTAGTTGGATGTGGCAATTCTGAGTTTCTTCTCTCCAAAAGCCACCACCGCTTATAAAACCCTCCCCCTCACAGAAGCACAGGTAAACCCAACTGGGTATGAGGAAACAGCTATACAAGTCTCACACATAAGCCAGGGGTGCACTCCTTAAGAGAGCTACAGACACCCAAACAGAAGCCAGTACAATTACAGTTATATATGCATGTGCCCTACCACCTGGAATGGGAGTAAAGACAAAAAGTAAGACTTTGGAATCTGTAATTATTATGTACCAGCGTCAGTACATTAAAGTACGTGTATCACTGTGGAACACAAGATCCCTGGATGGTATAGATTGAGAGCATGTGTGTTTGTATATCTTTTATTGCAAAGTACAAATTTAAGTACAAATCTTGTCTTTTTTGGCTAGAATAATGCAATTAAAGTGATTGTCCATTGAGCAAAGGCTGTATATATGCGTATGTATATATGTATGTGTGCATCTATACATAGCATATATTATATACCCTATACATTTTGTGATGGAAAATTTAGCACTTAGGTTTGGCATACACTTAGAAATAAACATCTTAAAATTTTAGGGCCTTGATGGAGGATAAAATTTAAAAAGCATGACAACATTGTTCTTAGACTTTTCAGAGGGCCTTGGAGGTTTCCAGGATAAGCGTCTCCTCTCATAATTCCCCTTCTGTTGGATCCATGCTGGTCAGCAGCCATCTTAACATGAGTCCTCCTAGTAACAAAAACTCACTGAATCTGAGATAGCTTGTGACCTTTTGAACAGCCTTAGCCAGTAGATAGGATGACGTTCATGCTGAGATTAAAGATTTTTCATCATAACTTCCATCTACAGGCCTCCTTCTGCTTCAGGAGCAAACCTAGACAAAACTCCTCTCCCTGGTGACAGTGCACAGATATACAAAGTAGTATAAGCTCCCCTGTGGCTAGCCTGAGAAAACAGCAGACTAGACGATGACAAAACAAACTGATAAGAAGGGGAATAACATGAAGTAGAGAGCTTATTCCAAGTCTTTGTTTTTGTAGACACTTGTGTTCCTTTCTGAGTATTTGTGTAGAATAATAACTCTTTTGGTGATTTAATAACCACATGCTGGGCAAATATATCTTGCTTTCCATTTGTAGATAAATAACAAAGCCAGGAGAGCCTTTCCAGGGGCAAGGAAACCAATTACCTAACCTTCCTGTCTCCAGTATTGGAGGATAATGTCAAACAGAAGGAAAAATAGAGAGTGGGGTGATGCTCCGTCTGTATTGTGAAGTACACATCTTGGCTTTTCTACCTATGGACTTTTGTTGGAAATTATGGAATTTGTAAGAGCTCTCAGGATCTTTTAATACCAATAAAAGTCTACCCATGACTACCCTAAACAATCTTTTTAAAAAATTCCCATTGATGATCCAAAAGATTAGCTTTAAAAATATTAGCTTTAATTTTTGCAAACAATGGAATCTTTTAAAGAGAAAACCTAGACATTCCAGAAATATATCAGTTCCCAAATAGGTGACCAGCTATATATCCTTGGCATACTGATTATTGTACACCATTCAAATTATGCTTATGAGAAATAGAAATGAAATATTCATTGCATTGTATATTTCAGTTAGGATTGCTTTCAATAACAAATACCAAAACCTCCAAATATCAGTGGTTTTAAAAATAGAACTTTATTTTACTTACGTAATAAGATACTTGACTGCAAACTGGTTTTTTTGTTGTTGTTTTTTGGTTTTTATTTTTTTTTTCATTTTGCTAATCAAGAATGTCATCAGAGGGCTGGGGATTTAGCTCAGTGGTTCTGGCACCTGCCTTAAAAGTGCAAAGACCGGGTTTGATCCCCATTAACCACATACAACAATTCTGGGCATGGAGTCTCACACTTACCTGCAATCAGTACCACATACTACAGTGCTGGGTGTGGTGGCTCACGCCTATAATCCCAGCACTTGGGAGGCAGAGACCAGGAGGATTGCTGTGAATTCAAGGCTGAGCTCAGGGCCAGCCTGAACTACAAAAAGTGAGACTCTGTCTCAAAAAAAAAAAAAAAAAAAGAATGTCATCAAAAACCCCTGCTATTTTCTATCTTTCAGTCTTGTCATCTCTATGGTCACACGATGGTGGCCATAGCTCTGCACATGATGGTTCTTCCCAAGGCAGGAACAAAGGTGGTAGAAGGTAGAAGGGCACAGCAGCCTTGATGATAAGGGCGTTTATTTTCTCACACAGTTTTCTTAGAAATGAAGATACTGTGCTAGAATACTTCCAGACTGACTTATCCAAGTGTCTCATTAGACGGAACTTCTGGACCTGGCCCTGCAATGGCAAACGCAATGTCCATTTCACAACTGTAGCTACACTGCAATCATAATTATCTAAAATATGAGAGAAAAAGTTTCAGAAATTAGTCTAAATTATTTGAAGTAGTTGAGGAAAGCAAAATCAGAGCTTGTCTTTGTACCTATCTATATCATCTGTTTATGTTCCTTAAAGTTTTACAGTATGAGTACATTGGCTCCATAAAATACACATTAATAATAAAAGTAAATGTATTCGAACTCCAAGTAGTTAAAATATGTTTGACAGAGACAGCAAGCATTTTAACTGATTTTTTAAACCCCTATTCCTGCACTTAACCAAAGCAGGGAAAGTGGTGATGAAAATCAGACTGGTATTTTTATGGTCATTCTTTTATCCAAAGCAGGTACAATGTCACAACTAAACTTCGGCTCAAAAGGAGAACATGCTGATTTATTCAGAAATCCACATTGTAAATCATATTTAAACATAAAATTTATTTAGTATTGACCTGGAAACATTAGGTGTTTGGTCTCATTCTTACTTTCCTGAACTCTTGCCCCTATGGCCACTCTTCCTAGGTCCTGTTTGACAGCTTCTCTTGAGTTTTTTGGTCTCTTAGCACTTTGAGACTTCACCTTTGCTCCATCTCTACTCACTCACTAAATGAGCCGCTTCCTGCTAACTCCAAATTTTTATCTTCAGCATAGTTGTCTCCTTAATCTTCAGCCCATTCATTCAATTGCCCATTTCTCGTCTCCCGTTGGGTGCTTAATAGACTTCTTAAATTTAGCATACCTAAGACCAAACTGTGAAATTCTCTAAATTTTCAAATTGTTTTTTTCCAGCTTATAAAAGTTTTTAACTTTTCAAGGAAAATGCATTGATAGCATCCTTAAATTCTTTGTTATCTCTACCACTGCAATAGAATCCATGGTAAATTCTTAAAGACATTTCCTCTCTGACCACGTCTCACCATATTCAGTACTATCATGAGAGTCCAAACTCATGGCTTTTTGTTTTATTTTATTTTATGTTTGTTTGTTTGTTTTTTGAGACAGAATCTCACTGTGTAGTTCAGGCTGACCTTAACTCAGTCTATAGCCCAAGCTTGCCTTGAACCCATGGAGATCCTGCTGCCTCGGCCTCCCGAGTGCTAGGATTACAGACAGGAAACTCCACATCAGACACATGTGTGGCATTTTAATGGACCATTAGGACAACCTCTAACTAGACTACCCATTCAGGTCCTTGCTCCTCCATAGAACATTCTCAGCAGAATAGCAAGAGTGGCCCTTTCATTATACAAGACAGAGCAGTCACTCTGACTCAAAATACCCCAAGAAGACCACCCTATTACACGAAGAGAAAACCAGTTTCCAAGCCTTGAAGTGAGCTGACAGTGTTATTCACTCTAACTCTGTTCTCACCGAGGTTCCTTTTGATCACTTTGCACCAGTCACATGGGGTTTTCTTGCTATTCCACAAACACCGCGACATGTCCCTGTCTCATTGCCCTCGCACTTTCTCTTCCCTCTGCCTGGAAACACTTCTTTTATACAACTCCATGGCTGATCCATCACTGCTCTGGGGGTCTCCCCTCAAATGTTACCTTCAAGGAATTTAAGGTGCTAAGTTTTGCAAATAATATTTTATACAATAAGATCAGATCCACATAAAAGCTAGGCTAGGATCTCCCACAGTCATAGCATCAACGTGACTGATTTATGAAAGGACAAAGCTCCTGTCCTTTAGGGGGCCAGGACAGGGACTGGACAACAAGCCGAGAACATCACATGGAGCCGTCTCAGGGTTACAGGTTGGGCATAAGGTTACTTAGGGAACGTTGTGCTTCTATAAACCAATGTATCGAAATTCTCCTCAGCATTAAGCAAAACCATGAAATTAAATGAATTACTATTCAGGAAGAAATTCCGCCAAGCTTCAAAATTCTGGTATGTACTTACAAAGAGGGCATCCTTCCAAATCTGATACATAGAAACTGAGCCTCCTTTCATTGGGGTGGAAGGTGTTTATGTTTTGTTTGGTACGTGTTGCCTACATTATCTTGTTTAAAGATAACGACCATAAATTCTAACTTAGTAGACCTGAGATGAGTTATGGGACACTGCAGTGTAACACGTGAGCCCAGAGATTCCAGTGCACAGGACGATGAGAAAGATGAAGCCCGACCCTGAGAAACACAGGGCTCGGGAACAGAGTGCCTCTACTCAGGTGTGGCTACAGCTCATGTCCATCACTCACTTAGGTCAGAGATACTGTAGCTCTAAAGAAGTTTTGACTTGCTCTTCAGCACTAAGAGGCGAATCACCCTTTCTGAGCCAAAGTCCCTTCACTATAGTGACATTTAGCTGCAAGGCACTTAGTGAAGACTAGAAATCCAAGATCCAAAATGCTGAGCAGAACACACCTGGTGTGTCACAACTACTTAGCAAATGGCCGCTATTTTCTGCATTATTCCAGCCTTACTGTCTCCTTCCTTCCATCTCCCTTCCCCGGTACGAGTTGGCACACACCCGTGTTGGTTTCTTGATTCTTGCCTTCTTCTTGCCAATGCTCTTTTCAAAAATCCCAAGACCTACCTGCAAGTGCTACCTTAACTGAAGGTCTGCACCTTCTTCTCTACATTATTACAGAGTTGGTAGAATGAATATGCCGATATCGCGGCCATGAGTGTCTATCACCATCTAATTCGTGTAGACTTGTGTTTCCTGCTACAATTAACCTAGAAGTACCTCTTGTAAAGCCTCTTGTCTTTCCTGTTTAATTTAACACAAGTACTGTGAAGCAGAGGAGACTGTGCAACGGACAGATGAGGTTTTGGAAAAGTGCTACCGAATTATGAAAAACATGTAAATCTCATTAGCTTCTGCCGAATATCAACAAAGCTTAAATGGAGAAAAATCAACGTACACTGCTGCACGAGGCACACTAATTTGTACATGTAGTCCTCAAACATTTAAATGTGAAAGACTCTGAGTGTGAAAAATAAGTTAAATAGCAAAAAGAAGGCTGACTTAATCACCTCCCCCACCAATCTTCATGTGCATGTGAACAGTGTGTGCCAATTTGTTTAAAATTAAAGAGAAATACTCATTGAATTAAATATAATTGCAAGCAAAGCCTGGCTGTGCTGTGAGGGAATCGAGGGACAAGTTAAATTAAACATTTGGGGAACATGGGCATTTATGGTTTATGGCTGATTTTATTTGCTGTATTCCATTTAATCTGTCTTTCGCTGGGCCAAAGAAGATGCCAAAAGAAGTCCTTGTTTTTTAGAACAAAGATATTATCATATTGTCTTTGCTTTGTTTTTAAATGAACTCCTAAGAAATGTTTTACATTTATACAAAAGTTAAATATACGCCCAATCGTTGGTGATTTATTTGAGAGAGTGAAAGGACAAGAAATGAAGATTGTCCTACGAAGTGCGAGGCTTGTAACCTTTCTACTAACTCTTCTTCTTCCTCATCCTCTGGGGTAAAGGAGTTGACATTTTTAAGTCAACAGGTTTTGGGCATCGAAAAGAGCTATGCCAAGGATCAAGGTTTTTCCTGTCCAGCTCTCTTCTCAAAGGCAGGAAATAAGATTGAGCTTTTTCTTTGGTTCATCTTGGATTTGGAGAGGTGGAAGGGAAGCACTGGTGTTACAAATGGAGAAATGTTGAAATAAAAGACGCGCAAAAGCAGAGCTTTTTACATCATAGCTGCTTCTTTGTATAAAGCGGAACAGGTTAGTTCACAACTCGCCAAATTACAGGAATTCGAGAGAAAATACCGAAGTAGTCTGTAGATGGCCTCCGATAACCCGTAATGGCCCGGATCCTACATGCACGCACACACACACGCACACGCACACGCACGCGCACGCACGCACACAGACTTTTCCTCCCTGACTAGCAGGGCTCATCACTTCCTGACGTCATATGCTGGAAAGGGGGCTTTGTTTAGCTAGCATTTCTTAGCTTTCTAATTATGCACCATCTGTTTTCTCATAGAAACTAAAACTTCCTGTCTCTGTTTACTAAAAACGCGAGTGAAAGTAGCATGCCAGGATGAAAATTATAGCCATCAGATAAGCTGTCCAAGTCAGTTCTGATTTTATTTTTTAAAGCAAAGTTGCTAGTTTGTGAGGAATGATTCCTGCTTAACCGTAGAACACATAACAGATCCAGCTAAAAACATTTCTCTCTAACTCGATGTGCTTCAATAAAAAACAATTGGTTATAAATTTATTTTACTCGTTTGTTTCACTAATGCTTGTTAATGAGCTACTATATGCCAAGTTACATTGGCGTGTTTGTGACTATATTAGTAAACAAATGTCCCTCGGAGTATAAGTCCAAATAACCATACAACAGAATTCTAATAATACTGATTTTTTAAAAAAAGTAAACATGAGTGAAAGAATATTTTGTTTAAAAGATTAACTATATGAGACAAGAACCAGAAAAGTGGAATGCATTTTAATTGCATTACCAGTGTGTACCAGAGAAACAATTGTGGAAAAATACAAATAAGGTTTTTCATTCTTTGTAAGATTTTCTGAACTTTGTGTGGTTGAGGAGTAATATCACTGGGGTCTCCTGAAAAGCCATTCCTTTTCAAGGTGAGACTTGTTTCCAGGACTCTGAGACAATAAGTTGACAAGATTAGTACAATCTTAGGCAACTGAAAAAGTGGAATTCACAAAATTTACCAATAGTGTTGCTAATTTTAAATTATGATAGAGCATGTTAAATTTGTTTCAAATTTGTCTTAGTGAAGTTTTATCTGTGTTATTGGAAATTAAATTTTTCTTACAATATTTTTATCAAGAGTGCCATTTATTTTTTAAAATTTTTTAAAATTTAGATCTTTATTGGTACGTTATATATGCACATCATCATCTCATTCAACATGGAGAGTTTGTACCAAATATGATATGACTTGATTCTCATTTTTTCCCCATTCCCCTACCCATGCTACATCCCCCCACCCCCTGTATACATAAACTTTGTTTCTTTTTTTAAAATTACTGTCACATTCTTTTTCTCATTATTTACCCTACACCCTCTTTACTTTTAAATATTTTCTATTTCACACTATCAACTATATATACTAGAACTCATTTACATCTTCATTTTCTCATGCCAGAGAAATGGGCCGATATTTACACATCTGTGACCTATTTATTTCACTTATGAGGATGTCCCTGAAGGTACATCCATTTTGTTTTTTAAGTATTTTTATTCTACCAAATAATTTTATTTAAACTTTAAAAAATATTTTAGCAAGGGTCACATGCACATGGTACAGAATTTAAAAGCAGCAAAGAGTGGGTAATGGAAGTAAGCCCCTTTCTCTTAGTGAAGTGCCTATATACCCTCTCTCAGCCATTTATTTTAACTAGGTCTTTGGAGCTCTGTCCAGTGTTTCTACAATATAGATAAAGTTAATATGTTTGCAATACATGATGCAGTCATCTTGGGGCGTTGGCACATACACACATCACAGCTGAATCCTTTTTACTCCTCCCCGACTCCCCGTCTCCACATCCTCAAATCTCCTTCTCATCCTCACAAAGTCTGTGTCTGTTTCCCATCATCTTCCTTTGATTTTTGCTCTTTAAATTATTTATATTTTGAGTTTTTCATATATGACAAACCATGCAATATTTTCTGATGTTATTCTAAAGGAACATCTCAAACTTCAACATGCATAGAAGAAGTCTTATTTAAAATGCAGATTGTGACTGAGACCTGGTGTGGGGGTTAAGATTCGAAATTTCTAAGAAATTCCTGCTAACTGACGCTAGCCCAGGTTCATGCTCCTGAAGGCAAAACTGTGAAGAGCAATGATCTGTTTGTATTTATCTGTCTTTGTTTTGGTCTGAAGGGAGCAAAAAATTCATGTAAACTGATACCTTCTACTATCTTCTACTGCTTTCTGTTACTACTTCTTGAGTTCTAGCTTTGAATTTTGCTATCTCCTAATATTTTCTCTTAATATTTGTCTAGAGTAATAAATGACATTTCTTAAAAATCAGACCATACAGGGACCGGGCATTTAGCTCAGTCGTTCCAGCATCTGCCTGGCAAGCACAAGGTCTGGAGTATAATCCCTATGCTGGGTGTAGAGGTTCACACCTATAGTCCCAGCACTGAAGAAGCAGAGGCAGAGGCAGGAGGGTTGCTGTGAGTTTGAGGCCAGCCTAGGCTACATAATGAGTTCAGAGCCAGTCCAAACTACAAAGGGAGACCTTGTCTCAAAAAAAAACCTAAAAAAAAAAAAAATCAGATCTCACATAATGAAAGCCAGTTTGAATTAAGACATTGAATAATACATCAGTCATCAGGATTGTGAGATTCTCTCTATAGAAATTTCTTGCTTTTTCTTCTTTATATAAGGTTAGGAAACTTTTAAATCAAAGTAACTTCTTAAATTTTGGTAGAGAACAATCAGAATTTTAGCTTGCAGCCAGTAATAATAATCTAATAAAGATCCTATTATACTTAGAATTTATGCAGTTAAGGCTTCTGAAAGTTTATATAAAATGCAAAGTTCATTTGAATGTTTTAAAGTCAGAGATATTAATATTCTATTTGGCATAATAAAGTAGTCTACAGAGATGCCTATTCAATATCCCAAGGAACACAAATGTTATCTTTGTTGCACCTGTTTACAAAGGTAATTTTTAAAACATAAAGGTAACTCATAAAACAAGCTTAATTGTTCACACTTCTTTCTTGCTCTCTGCAGGGAAATGAGGGCCAGTGGGCTTGCATGTGTCCATCTGAGTCTTCAGATCAAGTCTTAGTACTTGATACCACAATGCAATTTGGCTGTATAATAGAACCAGTATCAAAGACACTCTTCAGAAATAAAGATTTGGACCATCAAAGCCTGGATTTCTGCACTCTTAGAGAGACCCAAAAGTATACAGGTTTATCTTTGGTGCAAAGTCATGTCTCTCAGTGACTCCATTTGTCTTAGTGGCTCTTGCTGGAGAGGGAGTTACTGCAGTGGGTGCTGAGACAGTGGTCTTCAGTATTTGAGACTAGAGTAAGACTGAGCTGGATCTGCCTAATGTATCTGAGCTATGTAGAGTTGTGAATCTTAAGCCTGGGTCATGTAGTGATACACTGAACAATAAGCACAAAGTCATAAAGAACAAACAATACATCTTCATGAAATTCAAATTGAAGTAAATATTTGGCTGGCCCACACGAGAACAAAATGGAAAATGCTAAAACAAACATGAATATATAAAGAGAGGAATGCAAAATTCTGAGGAATGTTAATGCCCGGGTTTGGCCTGTGCCTCCAGGTCTCTTGAAGTATGCACTGGCTTGGACCAGTAGAACATTTTAATGGAAAATTTTAGGAGCCCTGGAATACATATTGAAAGTGTATGCAGAGACTGAAAACCAGATCATTTGAATTACAACTATATTTCTATGCTTCTTCCTGTGAGAATTTGGATAAATCCTATGCAAAGTATTTTTGAACTAAGGAAGTTACAGTTGTAGCTCTGAAATACTGAGTTTGTGGAGTAATTGAGGAATGGACACAGATTTTGCCAGGAAAAGAGAACTAAACTGATTTAGGAAAGTTTACCGATGAGCTTTTAACAAATACTCTCTGTAGAAAATTTCATGGTATTGGGCTGGGCTTTTTGGAAACTAGAACAGATAACAATATTGTTGAATGGTTGACTCATTTCTCCTGCTAGTAGAGAGCAAGCCACTTTATAGGACAAAAGAATGGCGTCATAAAATAGTATGTCACACAGACCAGGTCTAATGCTGGCTTTGGATCTTGTATTAGAAACTAAAATTCTCTATGTCTCATAGTTTTCACCCTAAAAGTATAAAGATGAAAGGATTTCATATTGGCTCAGCGTTTGCCTTGTTTTCTTCTTCCATGCTCCTCTGTCTCATTCCGTTTGTGCTTAGGAAGTCAACAGAGAATTGTAGATCCTTGTTTGAATGGGAAAGTAACAGTCTTGATTAGGAGGTCTTAGCCAGGGTCCCTGCCACACACGACAGTCCTGATGATCCTTAAAACTTCGCTACAGAGACATTTTGAGAAATAATCAGCTGCCTAATATGTAAATGCATTGAGATGTTAGTGTTTGCTGTCACTTTTGAACTGAAAATACACACAAAGCTGACCTAGAAACAAGCAGAGGAAAGCTGTCTGGCATTTAGATGCATATCACATATGCATAATTGATTCCTAAAAGGTTAAATACCCTTAGCATATGTATGTGTAGTGATATGTCCAGTTGAGCCCCTACAATTATGGAAGTAGCTTTGTTTTATGTAATTCTAAAGTAAATGTCATGTTTCTTCTTTGGGAATTCCAGGACTGGTATTCACAAAGCGTGTGTTTCCCAGTAGGTAGCCAAGCAAAGAAGGTGCGCTTCCCCAAACAGAAGGACCATTCTTCGAGCTCATACACTAAGCTTTCTAAAGCACAGACTGTCACTAAATTCTCTTTGGAATTGAAATGCAATTACATATCGAGGACAAGTGCTAAATATAAACAGAAAAAGCCACATCCATGCCTCTGTTTTTGCTTTGTTTTTACAGTACATTTGCAGGAAGAATTAACTGCCTCAAACATTCTATTCTTTAATTGAAGCACACAGATCAGGCATCTTGGTGAATTCTGCAAGGATTTTTTTTTTTCTCCCAGCAGCTTATTGTGGCTTGAAAGGACTGATTTTTTTTTATGTCCACATTTAAAATGATGCCAAGAAAATTACTTAAAAAGCATGTCAGTAAGAGAAACACAAAGCAAAGCACTATTATATATGCTTTAGTTATCAGAAAAAGTAGTCAGTATGATCCATAAGGATAAATAAGAGGCAAAATTTTATATAAATGGGAATGATATTATAAATATTGTAGTTATGAATTGTTGCATTAGGGAAGAAAAATACAGTTTATGTGGTATATAGATAATGGTTTTCTGAGTGAAGGATCTATAGTTGTCATTTTAAAATACTAATCAAAACCACTGTGAAATAAAAAAGCTGGATAATTTTTAGGTATATTATATTTCTAAAATTTTAAAAATAGAATAAGCAAAAAAAGTGAACAAACAAAAAAGTGAAAGAACAAATTAAGCGTAATATAGTAATAATAAAAGTAAGTATATTAATTTTTGATTGAAGGGTGTGTTTTCACTAAAATTTTACTTAAAATTATATGTAGACCATGTGTAAGACATAATTAAAAAATAAGTCCCCAGAAGAGGTGCAAATAGAAAGATGAGAAAAATACCAAATAAATAATAACAAAAAAAAAGTCAAGGTAGCCTTATGAAAAACAGAGAAACGGAACTTTAGGACAAAATTCAGGTGTTTATTCTTTCTGTGCAGTTTATTTTCTCATTCATCCTTTGATCCCAGTACACTCCAGTTTCTCTTCCTTACTTCCCTGACTCTTGATAAATCCTCTCCGTCTACTTTTGTCTTCTTCCACATTAATCACTTTCAAAGCCTAGGATATTTATCTTCTCAAGTCTGGCAGTAATTATATTTGCAGTACTCCTGTGGTCCTTATACACTATATTTCAGTGTTATTTATATCCATACATTTCTTCAATTAAATTATAATATCTAGAGTCAGAGACCATGCTGGGTTTTTTTTCTTCTGAAAACACTCCACACCCCTCAGTCCAGGACCTGTTGCATGGAGGAACCACATCTCTGGCTTTATCTTATAGTAAGAGTAACATGTCAGGAACCTAGTGACAAATGCCTTGTCAGAGCAAATTAAGGACTGTTTTGGGATCTTTGAGGACTTTGTTATTCATTTGTATTTTCCAAACCATCTCCCAGCTAAATTGTCCACGGAGGGGGACACATACACACCCTGTGGTTGGAAAGTGATTAGATTGTGGCACCGGTGAGATTCAGACCATAGCCCCAGTGGAATGGTGCCCTCCTCTGGACCCAGCTGGAAATTCCACCAGAAGCATAACAGGGTGTTTAAGCACTGGAATCACACAAAATTTTTGAATTCACATCTGACACCAAGTCCAATGTTTAATATACAGTCAGCAAATCATCCCGCGAAGGGTGAAAGAATGATTAGTCTAAAATAATCTAATCCACTCCTCTAGCTTCACAACAGCATAGAATTTAAAAATTCCAAGTGGAGTCTTTAGCTCTGACTTTCTACACTTTCAGAACCAGTGTAGTCAGAGCAGAATATGGATGGTTTCAGTACAACTGATATTCTGAGGAGTGGGAATGATCAGAAGGGAGCTGACTAGTAGACTGCGTTTGGACAGAAACAAGAGAGCTTAACAGAAGATACAGAGACTCATGTTCAGGGCACATCCTTCCAGCCACTGTAAAGTGGCGATAGTAGCTCTTTCCTCATAGTGGACAAGAAAGGCTGTTTGCAGCAAGTTCATTTTAAACACATTATTTGTTTTGAACACACAATGTATAAAGCATGCCAAGTTCAAAGAGTATAGGTAGGATACATAGTTAAAAAAGAAAAGTCCACTTCACCTCTGCATATGGCTGCTCTCTCTGGAAGCCATCACAGTTGCTACATTTATTTTTAGATATACATACATTAACATTTCATATTTGGTAAATATACATATTTATATACTATTTTTTCTGACAAACTGTTCATGTTAGAACATACTTTTTCCAGTCAGCAAGTTATCCTCTAATTCTTTCAATTTTTAGTTTTATTATTTTGAAAATATCATCCTATAATACCATTGACATAGTGGCAATCTCCAACATTTGTTTCATGTGTGAATGATTGAATGCTTCTATAAAATTTCCTAAATCTTTCTAAACATGAAAGTCACTGATGGAAAAAGGAAAACCAGCTGTCAGGTTGTAGAAGTATGTTCCAACAGATAACATGTATCCTAATTCCAAAAGATATCATGTTTCCTGTGAATATCACCAAACCTTCTGTTGTGTTTATCAGAAGTATACTAACAAAATTGATTATAAAACCAAAGACAACATATAGTAAATTTCCAAAAATTCCTCCTTCTTGAATATACCCTTCTTGAATATTGATAGCCATTATTTCTTTCAAGGATAATTCCTAAACATCTAATAATAGTCTTCTGGTTTTGATTAGCCTCCAGTTCTTTATTGTTAATATAACAATACTCTTAATAGTAGTGTCATTGGCTATGCCAGTGTGTTGCCTCACTCCTGTAATGGGGCTGGGGATATGGTTCAACATCTGTGGCTGTCTGAGTTCGATCCCCAAGACAGAAGAAGAATCTCTGTAACACGTGTGTGAAGTAAGTAATGTAGTTCTTGCAGCACACTTATCAGTGCCCTGTGATTTCACTCTACTCACCTGGAGTTACATGGAGACCAAGTGTGCACTTAGGTACATTATTCACAGCTGTCGCAGACTGCAAACAACTTCCTTATTTAAAAAGTGGCTTTTGGCATCTAGCTACCTACATGACCTCTGCAGGGCATGAGTGCGTCAAAAGTGCTTACACACTGATCCCCCAGTAGTGATTTTTCACTAAGAAAGAGTGCTGGCCATTGCCACATAAACACTTCTTTCCTTTAGAGGGAAAATCTTGAGTTTTGAATCCCACTGTGATTGAGCATCAGTTTCCCCTTAGAAGAAAACCTCTCCATAACTCTCTTTATTACTCTTCCTCTCCTTATCTCAATTTCTTACTTGCTTACCTCCTAGAATCTCCTCCCAAATAAACTATCGATACCTAAAGCTTAATCTTGGGACTTTTAAGAAAATCAAATCTGAAGAAACCGATGTATAACATTTGAGGAACTAATTCAAGTTCACCAATGTGTTATATGGCAGAATGAAAAGCCTTCCTCAAAAGCGTTCTCCTTCTTCTTGAAGTGGACAACAAGGGCTTCTCAGCAGGCTGCTGCACAAGCCAGCTGAAGTCAAATCTTTGTGTTTACCTCTGCAGCTGCATGCCATTCTATGTTGTAGACCATCCCATTTTTACCATAGCACATCAGACTTGCATTTTTTGAACTAAACACACATACTCGCATGCTTATAATTTGTTAAACAAATTGTGACTTACAGAAAAGTTAAGTTGCTAGATATCTTCTCCTTTTTTTCCAACAGATAGCAACTTCATTCTCGCCAATGCCCAAGTGGCTAAGGGTTTCCCCATAGTCTACTGCTCTGATGGCTTCTGTGAGCTGGCTGGATTTGCCCGGACCGAAGTCATGCAAAAGAGTTGCAGCTGCAAGTTCTTATTCGGTGTTGAAACCAATGAGCAACTGATGCTTCAGATTGAAAAGTCACTGGAGGAAAAAGCAGAATTCAAAGGAGAAATTATGTTCTACAAGAAGAATGGTGAGTTGGCTTTCTTTGGTGCTCATGGGAGAGTGTAACAGTTGCCTTTCTCCAACCCAACCATTGCTACATAAATCCTGTCAAGGATTCACGGTATTTCACATAGATATGGCCTATTGTAGAAGTTCCCCAAATGTCTTGGATGATGGCTTTGTTTTAGCCATTACAAGCATAAACTCTATAGAAATTTAGCATTGGAAATATATCTGAACAGTATCAATTTATGAACTGAGTTAATATATGTTAAAACAAAGTGTATTACTATTTTATTATAGTCATTCTTAAAATATATATTATATATAAGAGTGGTTAATATATCATGTGATCTCAATGTCTCAGTGGAAAATAAATTCACCCAGACTCAAAACCACCAGTGGAGAAATGTGAAGTATTTTCTTGTGAGTGAAGTTTTGAGACTCCTTTTCAAATGAAAGATGATCTAAACATGGGTACGGCCTCTGCAGTGCTTACACACCACATCATAATACGTATCACTAGCACATGGGCCCTGGGCGTCAGAAGAAATTCAAGAAGTAGTAAGTGGGGGGCCGGGGATTTGGCTCAGTGGTTCCAGCGCCTGTCTTGCAAGCGCAAGGATTGGGGTTCGATCCCCGGTAGCCACACACCATACTGGGTGTGGAGACTCACGCCCAGCAGCAACCAGTACCACATACCACAGTGCTGGGCGTGGTGGCTCATGCCTGTAATCCTAGCACTCGGGAAGCAGAGGCAGGAGGACTGCTGTGATGTGAGTTGGAGGCTGAGCTCAGGGCCAGCCTGAACCACAAAGTGAGACCTTGTCTCAAAAAAAAAAAAAAAAAAAAGAAGTAGTAAGTGGGAGAATGCTAAATCAAAATCATGACAAATCACCACTTTCCAGAATCCCAAAATTCTTCCTGTTTCTTTAATAGCTTTCCTTTTTCTTCTCATTAATGTAATCCCCTCCATTTCAGCTGAATGCATAGATATCAATCTAGAAAATATATTTCCAGCCTGTTTGGGCTTGTGTCTAGGCTTCAAGACAATAGTATGTGCAAATGAGCAATTTATACCACTTATAGATAAAATTCCTAAACATGAAATTGTGCTCTAATTTCTCTTACTTCTTTCCTGCAATATTATAGACAGAATCATGCCAAATCCATAACCCTCAAAGTGCTTGTATTTGGAGACAGAGACTTTGTTGACAGAGGTCAATAAAGTTTAATGAGAGTTAAGAGAGGGTCCTGAATCTTGTGTGACTTGTATCCTTATGAGAAGTAGAAGAAGCCCCAAGCATGCACATACAGGACAAAGGAGAATTCGGTAAGGATGTGGCATGCCACTCAGAGGCCTCTGGGAGAAATTAAATATGCTAGCACTTTGATTTTGGACTTGTAACCTTCAGATCCATGAGAAAATAAATTGTGGTTCTTCAAGTCCCTGGGTCTGTGGTATATTGTGATGGCAGCCCTAGTAAATGAACACACAAGGGCCAGAAAGTAAATCAAAGGCTGGGAAGCCAATTCTGGCCCCTTTGTGAGCTCAGCACTATGGTGGAAGTAGATCAAAAGAATGGAAAGGACCTAGATAATCTCAGAATTTCACCTTTCCATCCCAGATACAAATTAATAATTTCTATCTTGAGTCACTATACTTTTGGGTTTCTCCTGAACAAGATCTAAATGTTGCTCTGGGTCAGAGTTTTTCAAATTTGTCACTGTCGACATTTTGCAGGAATTCGTGTCTTGTACAGTGTAAATTATCAGCATCCTTGGCTTCTATGCTTTACCTTCAATATTTTGATGTTCAAGCCATTGTTAGGAAGAAAAAAGGAGCCTGAACACAGAAACTTCACCCACTCTCTGTAATTTACTTGTCCTTAGAGGACTGTCCTGGTCATTTGAGCTTTGGATACACAGCAGTCACGTAGTATTGGAGAATAACCCTCTGGAACAGAACACCCTAAATTTTTGGCACTAGGAACATAGTTTAGTTCAGCACATTTTCACAGTGTCAATAGATAAGGCTTATGTAGCAAATATGATAAAAAATAAAAGGATTCTAGCTCTGTGTAATTGTACAATAATCACTGTAAAAAAAGACTTGAAATAAAAGTACATAGAGGATGTTGCAGAGAATTCAGTCTGGCAAGGCTTGATAAAACCACTGTTCAAAGGAACAATGGGGAAAAGATATCATCTGTCTGAAATATCTGCTGACCATGGACTCATCCTTCTTAAGAGAGATCCCTTGGGTAGGCCACAGGAAATCCATTTGAGTATCTTCCTTTGTATGCCTCTTCAAAATGTCCAAAAGCACTATCACAGAGAAATGTTCTGGACAAAGGAAAATTTGAGTGTGGAGAACAGAGGGAGACTTTTAGTGACTCAGTGGGTAAAAATATGAGTCGTACAGGGGGAAGCAATACCCTAAAGGATTTCTCAAGCCCAGTTTCTCATGTCTCCAGCCTCAGACTCATGTAAGTGGGAATCTTTAAAGGCATCATTCTCCATTGACAGTCACTATGGGGATTGTCTTGACATTCTGGGCAAAGTGATTGATCCAGGTACAACTAATTAAAAATTGTCATATACACGAGGTTAATCAACCTGTCTTACTGATATTTACATAAATACCTGTCCATGTCTGCAGTTGTGAGCCTGTGAAAGCATGGGCTGTGAATGAGTGGTCCACATCCCTTGTTCCTAGAGCCTTGAGTGCAGTGGTAGTCATCTAGAAACTGCTTGCTGAAGGAAACTGAAATTTTTCATGAGAGAGAATTAAATATACTTGACAGAATGCCCGCACTTTTATTTTTATTTTTTGATTTTATTAGTACACTTTATATATACATTAAGATCACATTCAACAGTGAGAATTTGTACCAGTATTTGACAGACTTAATTTGCCTTTTTTCCTATTCTCCTGCTCCTCCATGTGTGCCACCCCACTCCAATATACATAAGCTTTTTTTCCTTTTTTCCTATCATTCGTTCTTTACTTACATATGCCCCCTTTTCCCTTTGAATATTTTCTGTTTCCCAATATCTATCATACATTTTAAAATTAATTTACATCTGTAGATTGTCATGCCAGAAAAAAAGATACTGTATTTACACATCTGTGACCTGTTTATTTCACTTATGAGGATATCCTCAAGGTATGTCCATTTCAGTATAAATGACTCAAACTTATCATTCTTTATTGCAGAATTATATTCAATTTTACTTTTTAAAAAATCCACATCTTCTTTATCCAGTCTGCAGTTGATGGGCATTTAGACTGTTTCCGAGATTTAACTATCACAAACTGAGCTGCTGTAAACATGGGTGCACATATGCCTCTGTGATATGATTCTTTTAATTCTTTCATTCTAGCAGGGGAATAGCAGGATCAAATGGGCCCTTTAATCCCAGTTTCTTGAGGAATCTTCACACTGATCTCCATAATAGTTAAACCAGTCTACACTCCCACCAACAGTGGAGAAGGGTCCCTTTCTCTCCACAGCCTCGCCAACATTTACTGTTGGTCGATTTCATGGTAGCAACCATTCTTTGTAGAGTGAGATGAAATTTCAGTGTTGTTTTCAACAACATCTCTTGAATAAACAGCAGTGTTAAACATTCTTCATATATTTCTTAGCTGCTTTTACTTCTTCCTCTGAAAAGTATTCATTTCAGATGTCTATTTTTGAATTGAGTAAATTGAGGGGGGCTTACTTTTTTAAGCTCTCTAGAAAGTAGCCCTTTGTCTAAGAAATAGCTGATAAAAATAGATTGCACTGAATCTATATAGTAATTTTAGCACTGGGACACTAACATAAATTTTTCTTATTCATGAGTCTGGACTCTCTTTCCATTATTTTGTGTGTCATCTTTGATTTGTTTTACCAGGGTTTTATAAGCTTTTCTTAAGTGTACGGGTCTGTCAGCTCCATTACTTCACTTCTAACCTTGTTTATATGTCAAATGGTCTTAGTTCTTTTGTACTCTCATTCTAATGTGAACCTCCAGTACATTTTTAGAATGTTTGATTATATCCTGTAAGTACTTTAGAACTGGATCTCAGTGTAGGAAAAGAGATGAAGCCTTGGAGTGGTAGAATGTTTGTTTTCAAAATTAACATTTTAAATATGCAGCATATGTGACTCCTCCAGTTGACTATTAAGTGATGAGCCTCTACCATTGCATACAGATCATCTCTTGTAAGATCCAAATTTCAGAGCAAAGGGTACCATGCCCACTGATGTAATAAATTAATGGCAAAACAGACTTTTTAAAGTGGAAACTGCATTGCCTTAATGAATATGTCATATGGACATGAGAATTCCCGCCATGGACATCAGTTGTATTTGTTGTAGAATTTTATCACATTTAGAAATAATGAAGCCAGCCTGCCAGGCATCTAGTCCAACCTGCATTAAAGATAGTAAGCTTGAGATTATAGACAATGAGACATATTTTATCCTACACTTGAGTGACAAATGGAGAGCATAAAAGACTATTCTGAGTAAAAACAAGATCATTTCCCCCTCAAGCTTTCACACCATAATACAGGCCAACAGAAGGCAGTACAATGGTTAAATATAATATTTTCCTCAAAGATCTCCCTGTCCTCCTGAGGTTATCAGAGTCAACAGCACCATGGACATTGGCCTTGCACAGGATAGAAGCATGGGCAGCAACTGAGGTACCCAAGCAAGCTTGGAGGACAATGTAGAAGTTCAATCCTTGGATAACTGGAAACCAAGAGGAATATTTGGTAGAGAAATCTCTGCTAAATTTTACAAATATTTGTGTAGATTCCAGAGAGGATTTGATTTCTCAAAAAGCTGTTAAAGTAGGACTTTGAAAACTTCTCTCTGTGCAATGGATTTTACAGGCTGGGAAGAGTAAGGAATCACAGCATAGTTATCTATTGCTGTGTCACAAACTACCTTACAACCTAGTTGCTTAAAATAGTTGCTATTCTTTATACAATTCTGTGAGTTAGGAATTCAGATCAGCCTTGGGTAGATGATTATTATTCGACATAGAGTTAGTAGAGGTTGATTGTTGGATGTATTCCAATAAGAGTTGCTCTGGTTTGAAAGGCTGAGATGGCTGTGATCACTTGCAGCAGTTAAAGTTCCTAGGTATCACCGCTTTAGCATGAAAATCTCTGGGTAGTCAGGGTGCCAGGAACCAGACAGAAGCTGCATGACTTTGCACCCTAGTGTTGGAAGACCTGTAATATAACTTCTGCTATACCACATCAGTAGGACCAGCCACAAGTCCATTCAGATTCATATGAAGGAGTCCTATCTCTCACATCCATGTGTGTGTGTGAACCAAGACTTTTACACTGAACTACTTTCTCAGCATTTTAATAATATATATATATATATATATATTTTTATTCTGAGATAGAGTCTCAAGTCACTAAATTTCTCATGCTAAGCTCGAACTTACAGTTCTCCCATGTTAGCCCCCAGAGTGGTGGGATTACAGCTGTGTACTCCCATGCCAGACTTCAACACCACTTTTTCATAAGAAGAATGTCAAAGAACATGTGATGATATGTTACAGGCTGAATCCTGGATGTGAAGATGCACATTCATTGGCTCCGTGTGCATGTGCGTGTGCGTGTGTGTGTGTGTGTGTGCAGGCATGTGTATGTGGAAAGAGGCAAAATGGATTTAACTCTGATCTTGTAAAATCCATACTTTTCATAAAGTCTACAAGGCCGTCAAATAGGCCGCAGGCTCCCTCCAGCCAGCGTGTTAGATAGCATCAGCCCGAGGTCGGATCTTTGTCACTCCTCAGTTTCTCTCTGTCTCATTCCCCTAATGCTTTCCCTGCCCATCGTCAGGAAAAGCTACTGTTGTTTACATTTTGGGTGAAGATTTTTCAATATCTTTTCAGGCTTGATCGGAGATTAGTATTTTTATATTTCTGCCCTGTGTCTTTTACATTTAGGAAGGCAATCTCAGCAATGCAAATATAATAACAATTTTAAAGTGATCAGAACAAGAAGACAAAGGGCTCAGAAAGCAGAAGCACAGGAGGTGATACCTACATGAGGGGCCTGCCGGGCAGCTTTTCCTTCTCCATGCCGGAATTCAAGCTTTGTACTAGTGAGCAGGCAGCCTTCCTGGCCTACTTCTCAGCATCTGAACAAGCTAGTGGGAGAGTCTGCTCATGTTCTGTGCCCACGGTTAAGGCTGCAGTGTTTAATTAATGAGCTCAGGTTTTACGTCAGTAGAGTTGTTGAAGTGCTCTGTGCTGACCCAGCTCTCCAGCCAAAAGGATCAGAAAAAAAGACATTCAAGTAGATCAGACTGCACAGCCCTCAGCAGGAGCCACTTGGCCTGCCCTGCTGAGGCTCAATGCTCATGGCTAGTACTATGAGATTCTCTGTCATCCCTTCTTTAAGTTCAGTCTCAACCCCTTCCCAGCTTGGTAGAGACAAGCTCACAAAATAATAGCGAATATGCAGTACGCATTTATTGTTGACGAGCTCTGTGCTCTGTTGTTCCTTCAATTCATCTTCCATCCACTGTCTGAGGCAGAAATGACGATTCCCATCTCACAGGTGAAGATACTGATTCACATAGAACTTAAAGGGAATGCTTGGGATCCCAGGCTCAGCAGTCTAACTCCCAGTCCCTTGTACTCGTCAACATTAACTCACGTTCATGTGATACAAAGCCCAGCATCCTTCCTGCCCACAAGGCCCATGGCTCCCTCACCTGCCTGTGAACACAGATGGATGAGCAGTGCCCGTATCTCCGGGCAGTGGAGGGAATAACAAGGCACCTATCAAGCAAAGAACTCTTTATTCCTTCATTTGTGGCTATTGGTTATTCTATCATTATGACCCAGACATGGTGTTTGAGGATGTTTGGAGCTAAAGACATTCCCTTTGAAACAAGACACATTCACTGATGAAAAGAAATGACCTTGAACTTGGAGGATCCAGTGTTGGCAAAGGTCTTCCTGCTACGTTTACTGTGCTCAGAGGGAAGATTAACTCGGAAAGGCCATTTGAATAGAGCCAACAGTTAGAGCAGAAAAGTAGAAAGTAGAACCTCAAGCGGCTACCTTCCTGTATGTGTATTCCTTAGTTAGCAGCTTTGCTTCTTCATGCCTCAGTTTATATTATCAAAAATAGAGATTTAATATCATCTCATAGCAACCCGATGAACAGGGAAATGAGGGAACCATTATTTGTCACACCGTATCAAGTCCAGTCCCATTATTCGCAGAGCCTGTTACAAAATTTAAATACAGACTACCATGTTAGAAGATTTCTAAGTACTTTATGGCAGCCACAGTACGGCACTAAGTAGAGGGAAGCATGAGACCCTTCTGACCATGGGGGGCCTTGGTGACGGCCACAGGCCTAGGATGCTGGTCCTGAACATAATTGCCATGTTGGGAGGATCTTTCCTCTGCCAACATATTCCCTCACCAAAAAATACTCATATGCTTAGTCTCAGTTTCTAATCTATCTTTTACACTCACCGTGTGCCCTTTCTATCCTCGTTCTCCCTTTATTCCTCACTGTTCCCACTTCGGCATGGATAATTTTGAGGTTGTTTCATGTTTTAACAAGTCTTACGGTTTTGTGCTTGAACCTTCTGCAAGAAATGTGACTCCTGTCTTTAACTTTCACCCTCAATAAGTGACATCAGCCAGCAAGACCCAGTTCAAGCTGATCGACTTCCTCCCCTTTCCTTTCAGTTTCCTCAGACGTCTGACCCCATCTTCCATTTTCTCTCAGGAGATGAGCGTCATTGCTAGGACGTTTTCTTCTTGTCTGTTTAAGGAGTACCTTTCTGTGTTCAGCCCTACACAGATTCAGAGAGCGCCTTCTGGAGTTCTCTGAGGGCTTAAGCCAAGCTCTGTTTCCCTGGGGAAGGGCTGGAGTATTGTGAAGCATCTTAATTGAGGAACGTGAGGCTGAGATCTGAGGGCTTTTCACTGTTGCTCTTCCTCTCTGCCTGGCCGTCTATCACAGCTGCCCCTGTGAGGCTGGGCCAGTGTAGCACAAAGGAGGTAAACAAGGAAAGTGGCCACAAGGGGCAAATGTCCCCCCAGGCCACAGCGGGAAGAAAAAGCAAAGTGAAAGTAGCTGGAGAGCGGTCAAGCACCTGCACACAGCTCAGGGTTCCTGTCCTCTTGTTGGGGACCATGGACAGTGATACTCCTTTGAATGTGAAAAGAAGAAGTACATTGCTTTACCTGAAGCTCTGGCGTGTGATTATCGCTAAAGGCTGAAAGAGCTCTCTAGGACCGTTTCCTATTAGCAACTTGGTAAGTTGTTCAAGTGAATTCACACTTTCAGATGCATATCAAACAGCAAAAATACAGTAAAAATTGTCTTATCATATCATAGAATATACTTGTGATCAATGTCCAATGTGCTAGCATGGAAAAAAAAAACCTACGACATTTGTGTGTGAAGTTGTGAATTCAAATCGTTGTTCAGTCACTAACATGCTGAATGTGATTTTCACCACTTAAACCTTTTATAATCTTTCACATAAAAAGCAAAGATACTTGCTTCTTAATGCTGGTTAGAGAAGTAGATGAAGGAAATAAGCTATAGAACACATAAAGTATTACAACAATGACTGTCGTTACAATTATCAGTCTAGATTAACACTTGCAGGGCAAAAAAGTTTCTATCACTTAATGTACAGTGTGTTTTGGAGCAATGTAGCTAACTTCATGTGCTTTGTTTTTCTCTTCCATTAGACTTCAAAAACAGCAATAGCATCTACCTTAAGACTTATATATGAAATATTGCTCACAGTTCTTTGTACACAATCTGACAAGCTCTATGCTCAGTAAACATTAGTTACGACACTTGCAGACAATAGCATTATTATTTCAAAGTTTAAATTCTCCCTCGAATGATTAATTTTATTCTTCAAAGGGAAATTGTAGAGTTGCTCCAAGATTTGGGCCAGATAATAAAAATGAAGATATAGTGTTTACTCCCCTATACTTTATAGTTCACTGGGGGAAGACTGATGATATGATCACACAATCCCGTCAAACAGTTTAAAGGCAAGTTGTACAGAATATCAGGGGTATATGATCAAATATGAAATGTGAAAACTTTCATAAAAGAAACTGTTGTCAGGGAGTTCCTTTAAAAATGGCAAACAAAAGTATTCCAGGTCCTTCTCATCTCTGACAACGAACTGGATAAGACAAGCCAAAATCGGTGCCAAAAGTTTGTTTTCAAGGTGAGAGATGAAGGGGTAAGAGAACAAAAGAAAACTAAAACCATACTCTGCACTGAGGAGGTGAATGGTGGGCTGTGAGAAGAGGCACAATATGGGCTCCTAGTGGCAACTGATGTCTTGTATTCTGTCCTTGTCTGGTGGGAGAAGTTCTACCTCCGGAGTCCTGAGAATCATCTAGGGGCCCGTGAGACCATGAAATTCACAGGCCTCTTGCTCACTGCTCCAGCCAGCTGGGCCATGCCCTCCTAATGAAATGCTATTGAGATGGAGATTAGAAGTGGAGAGGAAGAAAACGTTTTAGACAATGGGAGCTAGGAGAACAAAGATCCCAGAGAAGCTGGTTTCCTTTGAGAAGTGGAAAGAAAACTAGTGTAACATGAAGACAGGCAAGCGTCCAATGGAAAGGTCAGCAGGCCAGCTTGCACAGGACTCTGTAAATGATGTTCAGGCAATTGAGAATTAACTAAGTAAACTGAATCACCTTAAGCAGGGAACTTTATACTGGATACTTTATTTTACAAAGATCTTTTTTCCTACCCTGTGAGGCAGGTAATCCACAAAGCAGTGATGGTCATGCTGACCACGCTGCTCAGGGTGAGATCTGAAGACACAGCTCAAATAGGTTTTGTGACAAGCCCCACAGTTTATCTGTCTTTCCGAGCCAAATCTGGGGTTAGGTTGCAGCGGTCTGGGACGCCTTCCGGGTGACTCTCTATTCAGCAAAGCTTGAAACTCTCTGGCTTTCTCTTGAATGTGACAGTGAATACTAAAGAGGAGAAATATTTGTAAGCAATTGCAGGGGCTAAGCTGCAGAATAGAAGGGATTTAGTGATCTTTTTTTGTGGGAGGAAATGAAAAAGACTACAGCTTCAAGAAAGACCCTAAATTGTGCATTAGCTGCAGAAACCTCCAAATCCGGCTTGGACTTTTTCAGGAGTGGGAGTGTGTATGTTTTCAGTGAGAGCTGGGGAATGGCTACAGCAGAGCTCTTTCGTGTCTGTATTGATTTGTTGAATATGTGCTACTTCACAGGGCATTGTCCGTAAGACCCAAGAGGCACTGTTTAAAAACATCTGAATGCAAGGAAATTTTTCAGCTTGGAATATCTCTACCAACTGGCAATGTACTCACATTATCACTAGCGAGCTAATTTTCTCTGAGACAAAGACAGCTATTATTTTTGCTTTATTTCTCAGAATTCTTCAATCTGGAGTTGACCAACATTTTTTGAAGCATCGTGTTCCACTACTTTAAAAAAAAAGCACCATTTCAGAAATGCATGAAAAGCTGAAACAGCACAAGAAATCTTGTCAGCAATGCTGAGAAAAGATGGTACTAAATGGGACACTGTAAAGATGCAAGTTGTGTTTGTGTTTGGATGTTTAAAAAGTCTCTGACTACCTAAGAATGTACAGAACGTCTATAATGACTCAGAAAACACCTATTCTTCTCCACCAGTGATAGAGATTGCAGAGTTGAAGTTTCACACACCATTTAGTTTCTGATCACTTTGGCCAGACTTGGTGCATATTAAGCAGTCTTAATGTTTCAGTCCTGCAGACCCCTGATTTGCATGCTGTTCATGGTCATAATTCCCAGAGTAGCTCTTGTTCATGGACTTGGAAATTAAAAAAAAAAAAAAAACCTTTCTGAGATTCCTCTAGGCCCTTGATAGCCGTGCCTCTTTTTCAGGTGAAGAATAATTAAGCATAATCTCATTAC
This sequence comes from Petromus typicus, assembly GCA_004026965.1. Classification (NCBI taxonomy): domain Eukaryota; kingdom Metazoa; phylum Chordata; class Mammalia; order Rodentia; family Petromuridae; genus Petromus; species Petromus typicus. The sequence goes on from PVIR01017331.1 coordinate 29,055, forward strand.
CCAAAAGGAAAGGAAATAATTAGTTTTTATTAAGAAAAGAGGGTGTTCTGACTGGAAACTCTTTTACATGCTCCTAGTATTTTCTCTAACACAAGACTCCCTGGCTCGTACCCTAACAAATAATGCTTCTTAAATACACTGGAACCAGAGTTTGGTCAAGACTCCAAAGAATCTAGAATTAACCTCAAGTATACAGGGATGTGTAAGCTTCTGCACTGGGAGTTGGCACATTATGACTGTACCTGGCAGTACACCTGTTTTTGTTAATGAAGATTCATTGAAAAACCGCCATGCTCATTAGCTCACATATTATCTACTATTGCTGTAGTACTACAACACCTGAATTGAGTACTTGAGACCAAGGTGATTTGAACTGCAAAGGCAAAAATGTCTGCTGTCCAGCCCTTTATAAAATGAATTTGCTAACCTTTGAAGGCAAATAACCAAATCGGTTAAGAGCAGTATCAAAATAGAGTCCTCACAGTTTAAGAGTTTTTAATTTTTATATGTCAGTTGCCCATATTAAATTAGAAATGTAGCTTTTTTTCTGTTGGAGGATAATACTAAGAATCCTAGGGAATGTGGTCAGAAAAATTTCCAGACTGATCTTTCATAAAACAGTGTCTTTCTTGGCATTAGGCTTATTGGAGATTATCCTTGTTTGGGTAATCTGTGCATAGGGCTGCAGCGGAGTTCAGCCTCCAGTGCTGGTGAGGTGTCCACTCTTTCCTAGGAGAGATGTGATGAGTTGTGGAAGGTTCCTCTGTGTTTTGGCTCACATGTCTGCCAAGTTGTGACTCAGGGCAATCTGGCGCAGCATTCCCAGTTCTGTGCTGAGAGCTGAGTTTGTACAATGGAAGAAATATTCAGTCTGTTTGTTGTCTGCATATTCTTGGAAAGTGCTAAATTGTCACCTAAAAGTGTAATCACATATTTATACACTGGAGAATTGACATAAGATTCTTAGCTGTTTCTTTTCATTTCTTTTTCATCTATTTCTAATTTGCTTCCTAATATTCCTGCTTTCTTACATAGAACATGTTTTCTGTTCTCTTTAACCTAGTTTTCCTCGCCTTGGGACCACAGATTCTAATTCTAAACTCAATTGCTGGGATAAGGACTTGATCTAGAGTGAATATGTATTTTACTGTAATTCCTACCTTATTTTTTAACAATAATATATGCAAGTATGATTTTTCCACTCAGATTTCCATAATTAGATAGTTAATTTCTTCAGTAATATTTCCTTCAGTTGTTTTATGAAACATAGAAAATTGTACTGTTTCAGCTAATGGTGGTTACAGTCATAAACTGAAGCCAACTTCAGCTCTTCCAGCAATTAACATCTTGATCATAGACAGTTTACTTAACAACTCTGAATTTAAGGTTTTCTTCTCTACTTTAAAGAGTTCCTCCTCATCTCTAAGATCTTTTCAAATTCCAGAAATTGGAAATGATTTTATATTTTTCAGATTAATTTTAGATTATGCATTCAAGAAAATGGTGAAATCTCTGTTTTCTACGAATATGTATGATGTGTATTTCCTTCACTTAAAAAATTATGAAATATTTCATTCATTCCGTTCAAGACAGAATTATAGGCAAATATTCTGGAGCATTACAGTAAATATTCACCCTACCCCACCACTGACTTCAGCAAATACCAGTATGAAAAATGATTGTGCTTGACTTTTATGGATAAAGAACCAAAGCAGTACATTTAGAGCTAAACTATTTAAAATGTACCAAATGATGGCCCATGTCCTTAATTCCAGCACTCAGGAGGCTGAAGCAAGAGCATCACTTTGAATTTGAGGCCATTGTGGGCTATATAATGAGTTTAAGGCCAGCCTGAACAATCTAGCCAGACCTTCCTCAGAAAACAAAAATGTAAAATAAATGAAAACATGTAATGTATAATGCACTTCAAAGCACTGAACCCTAGTCTTTTTAGAACTTTGAATTATGAAAAGTAGCTTCATATCCAATTTGCAAATACGGTGCAGTGAGTTGTAGAATCCGCCTGAGGATACTCAGCAAGTAACTAGAGAGTCAGGACTCGGGCCTCATGCACTGTCATCTTAGCTCTACGTTGTCCCCGGTCTGTCTCGATTCTACTTTCACACATATCTAACTTTTAATAAGGGTTCTTTATAAAATACATTGACTCTGATCATGCTAAATAAAAATAACTTGCCAAACAAACACATGATGCAATTTATGGAACTGAAGAAAGTCACGATAAAGGCAGGAAGTCATACGGTGAGGTTTAGATAGCAAGAACGAAGATTCATCTAGCCTCCTTCATTGTTGAATGAACCTAATACTTTCACTTTCGATCTTGGTCTGTGCTGAACCAATGAGGGGCAGATGGCAGCCGGAAGCCTGTGTGCAGAGAGGAGGTTAGGTTCCAGTACAAGAGGAGGGGTCAGGGTTACCTCTCTCGTAAAAATATGAGATGCCGCTATCTAATCGGGGAAGCCGTAAGAATGTGCCTCTCACGTCTCTGATAAGAGAGAAATGTGGACAGACAGCCCAGCGGCTATCCTCTGAGACACGTCACCGCACTGGCTTTCCCTTAGCCAAAGAGCGAATGAGGCGGTGAGTCTCCTAGAGCCCAGCTCCTCCGCCAGATGACTCCCTGAGGCCTGGCTGGGCTTCTTGCATTGGCATCGCAGCACACCTTCACCGGACTTGTTTTACTTCCTTCTGTCCTTTTCCTGAACTCACACGGACATCGCGGTTTTATCGTGGCTCGCTCTAGGAAAACCTGCAACAGTACACCACTTCTTTAGTAATCAAAGACAAGCTAAGTAGCGCGGTTCGTTGAGAGCAGTTGTCCTTGGGCTGAGTTTTTAGCACAAGTGGTACCAGATCTATCTTGGAAGCACAAGGGCCTGAGTTTGATCCCTGGTCCTGCGAAACAAAATAAAAACTTGTGCAATCCTTCTCCCTCTTCTTCCATACTCTCTCACACTCTGCCCTTTCCCTGCTCTTTTTATTTTACTGTAGTACTTAAGATACTCTAATAAACTATATCATTTGTTTATGCATCATATTTATAGTCTATCATTGTTTTCTCCAGACTAAAATATAAACTGACAAACAACCAAAATACTTCTATTCAAGAGGATCTCAATAAGTATGTGTGGAATGGAAGAGTGATTTTATGTCCAATTGTTTACAATATAATCTCCAAATATTTTATTTTGGGCTCTAAACTAGGTAATCCCAGAATCCCAGCCTATCTTTTCCATACTCCGCTCATGTGAGCATTTTGTTTGTTTATTGGTATGAACAATGATTCCTGTTGCCCAGAAGGGAAACCACTGATTCCTTCAATTAAAGCTCTGTGCAATTAAAGAAGGTTAGCTTGATCTTCAAACTCTCATTCAAATGAACTTCTTTCTCACTGAGCCAAGAAACTTGAGAGAATCTTGAGTTTTTTTCTTAAAGTTAAGTATCAAGGGAATGAGATTGTATCAGTGTTGTGTTCTCACAGAGAAGTGGCTCATCAGTAGCAATCATGAAAAATGAATCTGTAGGATTAGAAATTTTTCTACTCACTAACAATGATCAATCGCATCTGACCTTCTTTTCCTCAAGGATCATTGGAAAAAGAGATCTTTGGCTCAGGCATTGGTTGGGGCCAGGTTGCCTTTGTTATTTCCAGTCTGAAAAGAGAGGTGTTCTGGGATGATCCTGCGTGGCCTACACAACGCTGACATGGTCCACACATCACCATTCTGAAGTGTCTTTGAAGAGTATGAACAGAGAGATCCTGGGAGACCAGATCAAGCAAGGACTTAGGACTGTGCAGGCTGCACTAGAGCTAGATGGTCCCTGGAGAGGTGATCCTGGCAGAAAGGTGAAGCCATCACATACTTCCGCATCCTTGTCAAACATCAAAAAGAGCTAGTGAGGGCGCTAGAGAGATGGATTTCCCAGGTAGCTGTGGGTAAGCCAGGAAATCACCCCTCCATTTTAATGTAGCACTGCTCTTAGTTCATCTCTTCGCACTGCCTACTCCTCTGTAGTTTTTCTTTGTAATCCCTTGAAAAACAGACCTTACATATTGATAAAACACTAGAATGCTATGCTAATGATTTACACTAGCTGTGACAAGCCACTGACTGCTTTGAATCAAGGCCCCATTTTTCCAAAGGTTATTGGGAGAAACAGGAGTGGAAAACTAGATTCAGAGGAAATACTTCTGAAGATTCAGTGGGAGGTGACTGAGGCTAGAACGAGGTGGAAGCACAGGGATAGATTCCCTTACTGTCACACCCCTCCTGCTTCTGACACCAGCATCCTGTCACTGCACTCCCACGGGAAGCAGTCTTGTTTTTCACTTGCAGCTCTTTCCCCACTGCTATCCTAATACATGTCCCCTGGGTGATGTCTAGAACTGACCAACCTCCCACTACACCGCAAGTAGCACTCTAGAGAGTGTTACTCAAGAGAGGACTCATTAGACTTCATGCATAAAGTGAGAAACACCTGAAAATACTTGGTCACAACACTCAGTATATTATATGTATTAGTGACATAATTTCATAAAATAAAAGTCATACGTATTTATCATTAAAACGCCATTCGAGCTTCTGCTTCACATAAAAACTGTGACGATGCCGTGTTCATATTCCACTTCAAGCCCTTGTGTTGCACTGAGCCACAAAACTGCTCCCATCATGATACCACAATCGCTGAAGAGAACGCCACCGCTCACAGCTCGGCTTTCTTTATCTCTATCCTCTCTGCACTGAGTCGTGGGTTCATGGTGGAGGCATTATCATTAGTTTCTCTTTTCTACCAAATGTAATCTGTGTGCTGGTGAGTGGTGTATGGAAAGCATCTGAGTCCTTTTGCAATTCTAAATATTCACAAGTCACATTCTTCTCCACCCTGCTTTCCTAATTGAGAAAAAGGAAGTGCTAAAAAAGAGATGTGAGATATTCTATTTATTCAATTCCAAAAGTAAACTTTACCATAAAAGGTATAAACTGTTTGTTCTGCATCAATTGTATTTGTCCATGGAAATTAAAGGTGTTATTAACTGAAATCCTGACAGAGCCTCATTTGTTCTGGCACTCCCCAGCTCACATAATAATTACTGCTGCTACATACAGAGGAAGTTAAAAATTAACACAAGATTGCTGCCCTGTAACCCGGCTCTTAAGAATCACTCACATCTCTGAAGTCAAAGCATAGGGATTTGGTGACTCCTACTACAAGACATTGGTTACCCTGGGCCTGAATTGGTTTTGACTGAAAGAAATTGACTGTTACATGCTCAGGGGTAAGGCAAGAAAAGTCATACCATTGTGAACCGTCTTAAGTTACTGCAGTCATCAAAGAGTGAAGACATTGTCAGAGAGCCAGAATGAAGGCCTGGTAGAAAGATTTAGAAAAACAGGAAAGGGAAGGATTGATGGGCTAGCTCAGAGTGAAGGGTCTTGCTTTGAATGTGGCTGGTCCTTTTTGGCACCTCGCCTCTCTTTTTGGAAGAAAAAAATATTTGGCGTGTGCTTTGCTTTCCAGCCCAGAGATTCTCACGGCTACATTTGTGGCGCAGTTGATGTGAATAAATATTACACAGCGGCTGGAAGAAAGAAAGAAGAAAAGACGAAGGAAGGAAAACAAGGAGAGGGAGGAAGGGGAAGGGAGGGAGGAGGAAAGAGCAGAAATGTAGACATCATCCTAGTTCATAGCAAATCCTTGTAAAAGTTGAACTTAGCAAGACCCATATTAATTTAATCTCACTGAATTTATAAAATGTGGAACATTACATCTCATAATTGATAAGACAAAATTCAAAGAAATTTTCAACTGTCCCAGAACATAATGTGAAATGATGGTTGTGCATAAAGAGCTGATTAGAGAATATTGCTGTGTTGGTAGTTATTACCTTGGCTTTCACCTCATTTTGTGCTTTTGCTTCTTGCCAAAGCACATTGGTGCACTTGGGTAGGGGCTGTATGGAGACAATAACGATGCTGGTCTGAGAGTGGAATAAAAAGGACTTTCAGAAAAATTAATAGCCTACTA
>PVIR01017332.1:0-34789 GCA_004026965.1 Petromus typicus
AGCACTGTGACCAGGTACATGGACAGGAAGAGTCCGAAGAGGACAGGTTGTAGATCCGGATTCTCTGAGAAGCCCAGGAGATGGAATTCAGAGATACTTGAGAGATTGTGTGTTTCCATGTTGTTTGATTACCCTGGGAAAAGAAATGTCATTGGAAAAATGAAAGAGGTACCCTAGATTCCACATTTGGAATTGAAACAGTCAAAAGTAAACTTACATTTGAAGGCTAAAACCTTCAACACTATTTCCTCATGCTGAAAAATCGTATTTCCTGGAGAACTTTTTCATTGTTTGGTTTCTTGATATTTACTGGTAAGTCTAAATTCCAACTTTCCAAACCGTGTACTGAATTTTGTTAGGAAGTCAAACAGAGAGTTTAAAAGTCCATATTCCTAATAATATATGGTTAACTCTTTTAACAAAAATAGAAAGATTTGGCATTTCTCTTAAAAGATAATACTATTGAAATTTTGAAACAGTCATATGCACATTAGTTTTTGTCATAATTTGGTCCACATTCCCCTGACTTGGGAGTATCTACAAATACTCTAAGATCTAGACCTACATTATCTAAAAAGTAAATTAAATTTTTCATAATCTGAACACATTTTATTGAGCAATTTGTTTTGCACAAACTTTTCTAATTTACCTTATTCGAAGTTCTAACACTATTTTATGTAATTTATCATGTAACTCATATTATTTTCACTGATTAACTCAAGTTTTCACAAAGCAAATTGAAATACATGCATGCAATCTGATTACATATGGCCATAAAAGTGATATATATTCAAGTTTTACTGTTTCTGTCAATAATTAATAAGTGCTAGGAAACATATTTGAGATTTCAAATTTTACATGGGTTTATTTTGATCCCCTCATATGTTACCAGTAGAATATTTGCTACATAAAACAGCCTGTTCTTCTTTCTCTAGTTTCTTTATATAATAGAGCAGGTTAATTTCCTTTTGTTTTTGTGATCACAATATCATTTAGTGCCATTCAAGACATTAGCAATAAGGAAACTCTGACACCCAGGTCTGATCCTAGCCTCCCTAACTAGATTTTCACAACAGTTTTTCAGATACAATGAACTGCATTTCTCTTTGCCATCTATCTGAAGAAAATGTGATTACACAACTTTATAACTATACACTGTTTCCATCAGAAAAAATGTACCTGAAAGAAAGTAAACACATTTGAAATAAATGTGTGCAAAATAAAAATGACATGAAATAGCATAAAGCTGCATGTGTGATTGTAATCTGCCTCATGTAATTCCCCACATCTGTCTTGGCCACTGGTCCACAAAGGATTCTGTCTTGGTAATTCTCTTTGTAAGTTTTCCTGTCTAGATTTCTAGGACAACATTGGTTTCTAAGTCCCAGAACTTTTTGTGAAAAGCTTATCTAAAAATGACCCATCTAAGCTTTGCACGGCACAGCCGTGAAATTAAGATGAAAGGATCAGGCAAGTGTAGCTGCCTGATCATTGTAAGAGTCTCTTCAGAATTCTTGTGCCTCTCTGGGTGACCTAAGTAAAATTCTGTACACAATATACTAGTGACAAATACTTCTCTGATTTCCAACTAATAATTTGTGTAAAGTTTCATAATGTTTTCTAAAACATCAGTCATTGCTACTTATATCTATTACTCTTAGATGTATCACCCAGTATCCTCACAGTCTGTTTCATAATGATCTCTTTATGAAACACACCAGGAAATTTTATAGCATACAATGCACTAGAAGAAGAGCAAGTAAATAAACATTTTAGTCTTGTGTTGTTGACCTACTAAAATAGACAGAACGTGTATATATCTCTTCCTCTCTATGCTGACTCTGCTTGTGAAATATGAGAATAAAATTCCTTTCCACATGTGTAATATCTAAAGAAAGTGTAGAATTTAATTATGTACTCACTGTGAATTTTGTTTTAAAAGTGAAACTACACCATCATGCAAGTAGGAGGTTTACTAATACATAGAGTAAACTCTTAAAATAGCACTGGAGCTGAGATTCTCTGGAGTCTAAGCCTGAGGCATATATTCTCCTGCTCTTTTCTCATTACTCCTTATTACACTCATGCGTAATTGGGCTGTTGTTTGTGTGGCTGATGGACGTGTCATTCAGTGAATGATAGAGCCCACAGCTCCAGGACGGGTGCACAGACAAGAGCTAGTTTGTCTTGTCTCTGCTGCTATGGGCCTTTGCGCAAGAAAGAAAGGTGCAGACGGGAACATGCTCAGCATCTTCCTGGCACGCTGATTGAGGACCTGTACTGTGATGTGACACAAGGAAGAAGTACCCTCTCAGTTCCACACAGCTTTTCCTGTTGATGTCTCCTGCGTGCCAAACAAGGCACATGCTTTCAGGAATCAGATGCAGAGGACAGTACCCCATTCCTCTTCAGACATACAAGTGCAGCTACACAGAAAGACAAAGACCATGTCCTCCTACAGGAAGTGTAGCTGCAGGTCACAGGAAATAATTGGAGTAAGGATCATTCTTACCATTACTAATAATGCTAAGTTAATTGTATTTTGCTCTACTTTTACAGCCATGAACTCCATGTGGTGCACCCCGTGTCTGTATGACACTGAGTGCATTTTTTGGAACAATAAATCAACACACCACAATGGTATTTCATAGATATTAAACACCTGTGCTGCATCACAGAAAGAAGTAGAGTTGAAAGGATTAAAAGTCACATTGAATTAATTTAAATTAAAGATTATTTGTTGTTCAGACCACTACATTTTACTATTGTTTCCAAGTCCACAGAAAAAATGTCAGCAGAGTCTCAGAGCTGTAACCACAGGCACATTTGAGCATGTCTGAGATACAATTTGAGCTCCTGCATAGAAATGAACTCAAAGTCAGACATGCACACATTTCAGGATCTGTGATGTGGTTGTTAGCACTGAGTAGGATGTATAAAGCTGCAACGTGCCATGAGGGGAGAAAGGTATGCTGGACTATCACATGTTTGGTCTTGCTGTGAGATTTTCCTGTGACTAGTGTAGGTCCTTTCTACAGTGTGTCCCCAGATGCTTCCAACTGCTCTGCTCTGTGATCTATCAGGAGCATGGTTCCTCCCCAAAAAGAGCACAGTGAACAGCAGTCACTTCCACCAGGGACAGGGAAGGAAATGGATGTTTTAGTTGCGAAGGAGACAAGCAGTCTGGATCTGCTGGTATAATGTCTTGTGTCCATAATCAGAAGATTTGGGGCAATAAATCAAATGATAGGAACAGTTTACTCAATTCCCAGAATTAAGGCGCCCTTCCAAGGTCACTGACATCTTACCCTACTTACCATGACCACCACTTACTACTTTTGGAGTAGATAGAAATCAGTTTGGTAGGACATCTTTTCTGCTACTTGGGCTGAGACACAAATTCAAAGTAGAACTGAGGTGGGTAGGAAGCAAATTCTGAATGAGATTTCTGATATCAGCACTGCAATATAAACCTAATTTTCCTATTCAACACTGCCTTGTTTGCCTTCATTATGAGTAAGGAAGCCTAGCAGGGTTCTTCCCACACCCTTGGGCTCCCCCTGCACCTACCGATTGGTGCGCCTGCTTTTTGGGTCACAAGCAAGGACTGTGACTGTGAAGAACCTCCTGGGTCAAGTTTCCACTGAAGGCCCAGGTTCTGTCCCTGAGGTGGATGTAAAATCTAGATGAGAGCTTCTTCATGGAGAAGGTCAGGGAGGGGGACAATAGGTTTGGAAACAACGAGGCTGGAACCATCAGCTGAAGAGCTGAAGGTGCATGCAGATTACTGGCTATTATATGAGCTTGAGACTCAATGTTCAGAGCTCATAATTAGTCATATCAGTCAACATCATCCTAATCTCTAAGGACTTCCTAAGAAGCATGACCATGACTAATGTGTCCTTGGAATGGATAAAGATTTGTTATGCATATTTTCCTTCAGTAACAATGAAAACATAGAGAAGTCATTCAAAAATCATTGTTATATCCATGTGCAAATCATCCAAGATGAATGCAATCATTATGAACTACAAATGGGTATTAATAAAATCAATGTCTTTAAAAAGTAGAGGAAATATTATACCCAGCACTTGATAAGCACATACCACAATGCTGAGCATGGTTGCTCATGCCTGCAATCCCAGCACTCAAGAGGCTGAGGCAGGAGGATTGCTATGAGTTTAAGGCTAGCCTAGGCTACATAGTGAGTTCAGGGTCAGCTGAACTACAAAGTGAGACTTTGTCTCAAAAGAAAACAAAACAAAGCAAGACAAGACACAACAGACAGAAAAAACTCAACTAGGATTAGAATTTCCATTTGACTGTGCTATTTTCCTACTAGGTATATGCACAAAAGAATTAAAAACATCGTATCACAGTGACATGGGCACACATGTTTGTAGCAGCTCAGTTTGTAATAGATAAATCTTGGAAACAGCCCAAATGCCCATTAACTGAACACTGGATAAAGAAGATGTGGTTTGTTTATTTATAAATATATTAAATAGAGCATTAATCAGATACGAGGAATGGTAAATCAGAGGCATTTATACTTAAATGAATGTAACTGAAAGCCATACTTGAAAGTGAAATAAATAGGACACAGCTGTGTAAATACTGTATAGTTTCTCTACTATGGGAAACTCAAGGAGTAAATGAGGTCCAGATGTATGACTGGTACTGTGAGATAGGAAGAAAATGTTCAAAGGAAAAAGGGAGTGGGGGAAAGCAAAGAAGGGAAAAAAATAGTGGTAACAATAAAAATATGGAAGCATAGCTTATGTAGATCGGGGTGTGGGGGGGGACAGAAGGGCAAGGGAATGGGAAAAATGAGAATCAAAATATAGCATTACAGGCACGCTTTTATAATGTTGAATGTGATCATAATGTATATCTACAATGTAGTGAAAAACACAATAAGTGAAAAAAGAAGAAATTAAGAATTTCTACATCTGTGGAAAAGGTAATTTTTAAAACAATTGTATTTCATATCTGTGAGTCCAAAGGGCTAATTAAAAAAAAATACCAAACGTAGGAAGACAAGGAAGCAGGGCTTCACGGTGACAAGGTAATGTCGAGTGTACAGATGGCAACAACTGATCATGACCCATCACAGTCGTGAAGAAAACTTCATCAGGCAGCCCACTTAGGAGATGGCTCTGCTCTGAGGATGCTCACAGTCATACTTATGACTGTGGTGGAGCCAAGGACAGGTTGGACAGGAAGAGACATGTGGCGGGGTGGAGGCGGGAGTCAGTACTGATGACCAGGAGGATGAGAGGTTCCTGAGCACCACGACCAGATAGATGGACAGGAAGAGTCTGAAGAGGGTAGGTATAGATCTGGATCTTCTGAGAGACACAGGAGATGGAGTTCAGAAGCACTTGTTAAATTATATGTTTCCATGTTATTTGAGTACCCCTAGGAAAAGATATTTCATTGTAAAACTAAGAAGAGGTATTCAAGATTCCCAACTTTGAATTAAAGTTGATACAAGTGAACTGGTATTTGAAGGCTAAAACCTTCAGTAGTTATTTCTCAGTTTTTGTGGTGATAGCATTGCTCTCGCATAATTTCTGTGGTTGATGTTTCCAGAACTATACTGAATGGGAATGATGTGCATCCTTGCCCTGCTTCTGATTTTAGAATGATGAAAACCTTCAGTTTTTGACCATTTGATGTGATGTTTCCTGTCGGTTTTTCCTGGATGACTTTTACCATGTAGAGATAAAGACCATTTATTCCAGTCCTTCTATGTTTTCATCATGAAGAAATCACTAACAGTGTTAAATGACAACACAGAGAGAAAGAAAACTTCTTACCTGCTCTTCCTCAGAAAAATGATTATTATCTAGAATTAATAAAAAACTGAAAAAAATCAAACCCCCATATTTAAAGACCCAGTCTAAGAAATAAACATCTGAAGTTAATGAACATTTCTCAGAGAAATAAGTAGAAGGAGAAAATTAATATGTGAAAAAATGTTCAACATCACTTCCTTCAGAGGCACAAAGGAAAACAAAGCTGAGATTCCATTTCAGTCCAGAAAAAAATGGCTGCATCAAAAGTCAACCAACTACAAGTGCTGTCAGGGCAGTGGGGAGAAAGGAACCCTTCTCCACTGTTGGTGGGAGGGTAGACTACAGAGACCACTGTGGAAATCAGTATGAATATTCTTAAGAAAACAGCTGATCTCTTGCTGGTTATCTTCACAAAAGAATTAAAAACATCATACCACAGCAAGATATGCACAGCCATTTCTCCTGGCATAGTTAACAATAGCTAAATCTTTTAAACAGCCTGAATGTTCATCAATTAGTCATTGGGTTATGATGATGTGTATTTTATTAATAAAATAAAGTGCTACTGAGCCATAAAGAATGATAAATTAGACATTTATAGCTAACCGGATGCACCTAGAGACCATACTCTTAAGTGTAATAAATAGGACACATTTTTAAACACCCAAGGGTTCCTGTGGTGAGAGAAACTTAAAGTGTAAATGAGGGCTAAAATGTATAATAGATATTGGGAAGTAGGAAGAGAATACTCAAAGGGGAAGGGACCTAGGGAGGAAAGATAAGGGAAGGGAAAGAAGAAAAAATAGAAGAGAAGGGATAAACTAAAACAAACTTTTTAAATAGGAAGGGTTAGAGGATCTGAGGGGAAGAAAGGGATAATGAGAAAGAATAAGAACCAAGACATATCAGATAAAGGTATATATCCCCAATGATGAATGTGATCATAATATATGTCTAAAATATACCAATAAACAATATGCACAATGATAAAAAAGAATACAGAATCAATAGATACTTGCATCATATGATAAACCTGCATAAAATATAAGATGTCAGTATATGGCACGACTTAATTCTCAATGTTGAGTGTAATCGTGATGTGTAGATATAAAGTACCAATAAAGATTTAAATAAAAAATTGAGGATTTAGCTCAGTGCTTCCAGTGCCGGCCTTGCAAGCGCAGGGGTCCGGGTTCAGTCCCCAGTAACCACATATAACAAAAGACAGGCCTGGTGACTCACACCCACCAGAAATCAGAAACCATATACCACAACGCTGGGCATGGTGGCTCATCACTGTAATCCCAGTACTCGAGAGGCAGAGGCAGGAGGATTATTGAGTTGAAGGCTGAGTTCAGGACCAGTCTGAACTACAAAAAACCCTAAAAGTTAAAAAAAAATAGAGATGTCAGAGTGCTTCTAATCATCTGTTCTTTTTAATTATTACAGGTACAATATGCACCAATGCTATTTGTGGTCAGGATGTCTTAAGAGAACGTGCACAGATTTAAACCTGCTATCCACAAATTTGCGTTCACCAAAGACAAAGAGAGCTGAAATTCACCAAAACGGTTTGACAAATTCAAGTTCATGGATTAGTCTACATACAAAGAGAGGCCGCACAAAGACAAGCTCTTACATACTTTAAAGATGAAAATCAGAAACTACAAATGATGAAAAATCCTCTGAGGTAAATGGCTTAACACAATGTGTTGTGTTTAGGAAGAATGAACTTAAATTTAATTCAGATAGTGCAGTCCTACATTTTAAAGTGTTACAAATACTCTAAGTCAAATGAAAAATTAGAATGTCTTAATTATCCTCTATACTTTTTTGTAATTTTGTACAACTTTTTGTATTTTCTGTAATTTTTTGTAAAGAAAAATATATTTTAATTGAAATCTTTATTGGTACATTACATACGCATCATGATTGCACTCCATAATGGGGATTTGTACAAGTATAAGACACAATTTAATTCTCATTTTTTCCCATAGCCCTACCCACCCTACCAACCCCCCTATATACATAAAATTTGTTTTGTTTCTTTTTTGTTATAATCTCATTATTTTCCCCCTTCACCCTATTTCACTTTGAATATTTTCTATTTAACAATATATAACATACAATTCTAGGACTCATTTACATTTTTATTTTCTCATACCAGAGAAAAGATGTGATATTTACCTATCTGTGACCTATTTATTTCACTTATGAATTCCTCAGACAATGGGTTACTATCTAGAATATATAAAGAGCTGAAAACAATCAGCACACCCAAATTTAATGACCCAATTCAAAAAACGGACATCTGAAATGAACAGATATTTTTCAGAGGAAGAAGTAAGAGCAGCTAAGCAGCATATGAAGAAATGCTCAACATCATTAGTCATTCGAGAGATGCAGATGAAAACAACATTGAGATTTCATCTCACTCCACACAGAATGGCTGCCATTTGAGAATCAGCCAGCAGCAAATGTTGGCGAGGCTGTGGAGAAGAAGGAATCCTTCTCCACTGTTGGTGGGACTGTAGACTAGTACAACCCCCATGGAGATCCGCTTGGAGATTCCTCAAAAAGCTAGGATTGGAGGTTCCATTTGACCCAGCCATCGCCCTGCTAGGTATATACACAAAAGAATTAAAAGACTCATATCACAGTGACATATGTGCACCCATGTTTATAGCAGCCCAATTTGTGATTGCTACATCTTGGAAACAACCCAAGTGTCCATCAACTGGAGACTGGATAAAAAAGCTGTGGTTCTTCTACACAATGGAGTATTACTTTTATACTTAAATGGACATACCTTGAAGAAAAATATTTTTACTTGGAATCAAGACCTTGGAAGTCTCCATCCTGGATTTGTTTGTACTGTGTAATAGATTGTCTATAAAGTAGGAATGCATGGAGGAGATAAAAACCAACTACCCAAGAGCAAGTCCTTGAGGCATAAGACAGCAATGTTGCTAAAGGCCGTGGGTCTCATCCAGAACGACTTTGCCATGAAAACTTGAATCCACTGAAGGAAATGGATGAGAATATGCCATTACATATTTGTGAGCCTGCTTCATTCAATTCTCTTCATTGCCTTTGATTTCTCAGTGACCACTAGCTTTCCTTTCTTCTTTTTCTTGATTGTTGGAGCTCTTCTTCTTTTTCTATTCTTTCAGTTTTCTGTGTATCTAAGTTCCAGTTCATGAAAAGGGGGTCATTTCCTTCTTGCTTTTCTCTGTCATCTTTTTCTCTCTTGTGCTCTACTGATCTTAGACAGGAGATTGTGACTGCATTCTTCAACACACTGGCTAATCTAATGGTTAAAATATGTATTAAAATTAACCACTATTATTATTCTTTTGATTAGATATATTAAACCTATGGAAGCATCAGCTATGTATTCTGTGATACAGAACTTGTATTTTGAGTCCCTTGTGCAGCCAGAGAAGTTTGTTGTCCTGTCAGTACCTCGATAGTGTAAGTGTAAGCTTAATGTTCTTTAGAAAGAGCAATGGAATATCTAGGACTTACACACTATTTATTTCTTCATATTAATTTTATTAATCCATGCCTTTAATTCCTTACAATTTTTTTAAATTAAAAATTTACATTTACAATACATATTGTTTATATTCATCATGGACAAACATACCACATTTTAATTCTTTTTTCTTTTCCTTCTCCTTCCTTCTTATTCCCCTCTCTTCATATCATGGTTTCCTTAGCATTCCCCAAAAATTTATCTTACTTCTTTCCTTATCTCCTTTATTTTGATCTTTTAATGCCTTTTACTTGTTGATTTCTCACATAAGAAAAAGCATACAATAAATAAGTTTGCATATTTGAGAAAAAATCAATAACTGGGATCTCATCTTATTAAGAAACTTCTTCCTCACAGCAGAAGAAGAAATTACAGGCAACAAAAAGACAACCTACAATATGGAAGAAATTTTATCATCTGTTTCTCAAAGAGCTACTATCTAGAGTATATAAAGAACTTAAAAATATCAGCACTCCCCAATTTAAATACAAAAATGGGCAAAAACGCTACTGTGAAATGAATAGACTTTTTTTCCCAGATAAAGAAATAAAGGCACCTAAGAGACATATGAAGAAATTTTCAACATCATTGGTCATTTAAAAAAAACAAACAAACACTGATTCCATCTCACTCCCCAAAGAATGGCTACTGTCATGCAATCAGCCAATAACAAATGCTGGTGGGGCTGGGTAGAAAAAGGAACCCTTCTCCACTGTTGGTGGGAATGTAGACTGGTGCAACCCTGTAAAGACCAGTGTGGAGATTCCTCAAAAACCTAGTACTAGAAGTCCTATTTGACCCTGCTATTTCCCTGCTAGGTATATTCACGAAAGAGTTAAAAACATCAACAAGTGCAACAGATGTGAACCCATGTTGTAATAGCTAAATCTCAGAGACAGCACAAATGCCCATCAACCACAGATTAGATAAGGAAGATAGACCTTTTTGAAATAATAAATAAATAAATCCATCAAGAATGATCAATTAGAGACATTTATAGCTAAATGAGTTTACTGTGAGGCCATACTCTTAAATAAAGTAAATAGGACACAGATGTGTAAATACCATATTATTTGTTTCATGTGAGGAACTGATGGTGTAAATGAGATCCAGAATGTAAGATAGATTTTGTGAAATAGGAAGAAAACACTCAAAGAGAAAGGGGAACTGAGTGGGACAGCGGAAATAAAAGAAGGAAAAGCAACAACTTGATTAAAAATGAAAACAAAACTTATGTATATAGTGTCTGAGTGTTTGAAGGGAAGAAGAGAAATGGGAAAAACAAGAATCAAGATGGAACATGTACTGGTACTAACGTACTGCTAAAATGTACCAGTAAATAATGTATTAAAAATATAAGGATATTCTCAGATAAATATGTTAGTATGGTTCACTGAACAGTGGTGTAAATTAACTAATTTTCAACATCCTTTCTTGTAACCACAGAAAATAGATAATTTTATTCTCATTTTAGGAGGTGTGGGAAATTACATGAGGTGTGTTACAACTGCAAATGGCTTTAAATTGTTGCACGTGCTTTTCAATTTTGATGATGAGTCTTCAACTGCATTTTTAAAAAATTTAATCTTTATTGGTACATTATGAATACACATCATCATTGCATTCAACATTGAGAGTTTGTACCAGAATATGACATGACTTGATTCTCATTTTTCCCCTTTCCTCCCACCCTGCAACCCGCCCCTAAATACATAATCTTTACTTGTTTTTATTTATTATTACCATATTCATTTTCCACTAGTTATTTACCCTTATATTCTCTTCCCTTTTAAATATTTTGTTTTTCACAATATCAACTATATATACTACAACTCATTTATAACTTCATTTTTCTCATACCAGAGAAAAGATATGATATTTACACATTTGTGACCTGTTTATTTTGCTTATGAGGATATCCTCAAGGTACATCCATTTGAGTATGAATGACTCAATCTTATCATTTTTAATGGCAGAGTAATACTCCATTCTATGAAAAAACCACAAATTCTCTATCCAGTCTCCAGTTGATGGACATCTGGGTTGTTTCCAAGATTTAGCAATCAAAAATGGAGCTGCTATAAACATGGGTGCACATATGTTGCTATGATATGAATCTTTTAATTCATATCAGGGCAGAAGGAGAAATACATAAGATAAGGCTGTGCTGTGTGCAGGTTTTAATCTTTAATTGTCAGTCATGCTCATAGCAGAATAGTGGTCCCAGGTTGATAGAGGGAGGAATGTAGAGTTTGAAAGTCAAAACTAGATTTTAGTTTGAAAAGATGAAATATTTCTAGAAATGTATACTGGTACAGTTACACAACAAAGTGAATACAATTTATACCACTAGATAATTCACATGAAGTGGTAAAAAGAGCTTTACATTATATATATTTTAGCATAACAAACAAACGAAGTAAAGTACAGATGGATCTGGATAGAAGAGGAAAAAAGAAAAGGAACATCCAGTCAACAGTATCCATAACTTTGTTCTGAATTCAGGAAGAACTTCCATAATTTTATGGACATTCATTATCTTTTCTTTTTTCTCCACAAATAAGTGAGAAGTCCATGGAGACTGGGACAAAGTGAACCAATTTGTCTAATTGTAAGTTTTGTTCTTTGAGCCTCCACGATCATATATTAATCAATATTCAGCATTTGACTCCATCCCTTCACTTTGGGAACTCTGGTCTATTGGACTCTACACTAGTGTTTCCTCTTCTTGTGGTTTTTTTCTTTCTTTTTTTTTTTTAACATCAGGAAGCAACTATCATACTCAGTGCTGTTATCATGCCTAAAGAAGACTCCAAAGCCTTGTATGTATATAAGGCAGTGTCACTGGGCTGGACCTGAGAGTCCCTGTGGCTTAAAAACGTAACCTATGACTCTCTTGTGGAATAAGTTTGAAGGTTTGCTGATTCTCTTTGCAGAAAAATAACTGTCATTATGAATGAGTAAGAGACATAAGAAGGATTTATCAGATAGGGATTTTATTATGCACTCTCAAGTGTGGGCTCCGGACACTCAGAGAAATGAAGCGCACTATGAGCTGAAGAGTATTTAAGGGAGTGTCTTCTAACGGGTGATCTACAGTATCTTTCCTACTGTCTGTCAGGTTATACATCCGGCCCAGTAGGTCAGAAATACTAGCAAGCTGTTTGCACATCTCTGATGTTCAGAAACGCTGCCTGCGAGTCTTGCTGCTTCCTCGGTGGTGGAAGTATAATTTATAGGTCAAATTATCAGGTCCAGAGCCTGGATTTACAGTTTTAATGTAACCTTCAGACCGTTAGAGATTTTGGAGAGTGTTTTTAAAGGGAAAAAGTTTGCATAACATTTATGTCTCAAAGTTTCAGTTAAGTACAATTTAAAAACTTTGATGTCTTTGCTCATTTCTGCCTAGCTTTTATTTCTCCTCTCCTACCTTACCAGGAGTGTTACTTCAGCTCTGTATCCACTGGCCATGGCCCCGCAAAGAAGCAGCTCTACTCAGTAAGTAGTGATGGAGAAAAGACTTTCAGAGATACTTTTTCTTCGGGATCAGTAGAACAGTCTTGGAATACTGATGGGTTAGGAACAGAAAGTTCTCCGCTCTGCAGAGCAGGAAGCTGATGGTCTGTGTTGGATTGTAGGTCCTGGATAAAACACTCATTTTCCTCCTAATCTTTTACATTAGAGACATCTCAGCTGCAGAAGCTTACAGTGAGTGAGCCTCTGCAGAGTGTGGGTAATTACAGTGTCATGAGTCATACTTGCGGTGTCCCTGGGTTCTCGGCTCTTAGCTATGTGCTATATAGCTTGTCTCTTTCCTCTCCTCTTATTTTATTTCGCTTCATTTCACTTTGTATGTATAATGTTTTATAAATATAAATGTTCACTTTGTTTTCCAGAAAAGATAACTGTTTTTAGGTAACTACAATCTGATTTGGAGGTAAAAAAAGGAAGGGATTTAGAATTGATCTGTCTGAATATACACACAGAATGTCCTCCAAGAAAATGCTGGCAAGTTGTCCTGTTCACAGCCTTGCACATGCCACTTCCTGTCACTCCAGGAGGGCATCTTTTGCTCATTGTGCTCTTTTTTTTTTTTTTTTTTTGAGTCCTGGTTCTTCACAGGACAAGGCAGTGAGTGTTATCTGCTGCACTGAGCAGAGGAGGGACAGCTCAGATCACAGGAGGAGCAGGGACACGGTCATTTCCCACACAACTCCCTCCTGTCCTCTCAATATGTGCTTACAATGATCTACATCTTAAATTCCTGTCAGGTGCCCATTTGATTAAAAAAGAAGATTACAGTCAGATTTTATTTCATTCATTCCTACTCAGGTAACTTGCCAGAGTTTTCAGATCTACTTGTATTTGTATTTTCCGATACTGCCTTAAAATATTCTGATGGTTGGGGAAGAATGAAGAATGTTAGTGCATTGATTCCAGAGTCTCATCATTACTTTGTGTTAGTATATGATTGTAATATATAACATTTACATTGCTTAGAGGTGGTTGGTGCATAGACGTAACACATCTTAGGTACCTTTTTAGCCTTTCCTCCTCCTGTTTCTTTTCCTACCTCCTCCTCATCTTTTATTTTCTTCCCATTTGAGGAAGATCTATTTCCCTACTATCTATTAGTGAATGTTTGTTTTGCACTTTATTTATATTTTGGGTTTTCCATGTAAAAGAAACTATGTGATATTTAAACTCTTGTGTCTGATTTATTTCACTTTACATTATGGTCAAATGATTGCTGTGATATAAGGCAGGTTGTTAGTATTTTAGACTCAGAATATCTATGAGTATATGCATACTGAACAAGAAATAAACAGATAAGATACTTCTTATGTGTTTTTATACATCATAAATAAATAAGATAAGGACTGGGGCCGGGGAGTTAGCTCAGTGGTTCCGGGACCTGTCTTGCAAGCGTAAGGACCCACATTCGATCTCCAGTAACCACACATCATACTGGGCGTGGAGACTCATGCCCAGCAGCAAGCAGTACCACATACCACAGTGCTGGGCGTAGTGGCTCATACCTGTAATCCCAGCACTCGGGAGGCAGAGGCAGGAGGATTGCTGTGATGTGAGTTGGAAGCTCAGCTGAGGGCCAGCCTGAACCACAAAGCGAGACCCTGTCTCAAAAAAACCTAAAAATAAATAAATAAATAAGATCAGGACAAAGTACAATTTAGACCATATTATTCATTGTATTATTCAACTAAAATCTACACTGCTTGAAGTAGGTATGATTCAAAACTAGGATATCTTGATACTTCAAAATACTCACAGGTAAATATATTCATAAATGGAATTCAGTACTACAATCTGTTCAATTTAAAGTATTCTTGAAACTGTTTAACAATGATGTTATACTCTGAGTAATTATTGTCTCTTACTCACAGATCAAGCTATTACCCAGATATGTTAACTTAATTTTCTGCTCTTTTCTTTTTGTATTTTCTCAAGTAATCTTAGAGTGATGCAACTAACGAGTCAGTTCAACTTGCATTCAAGTAGCTTAGCTTCTGGAGTTTGTCTGTGAAGACGGAAGTGTTGTTGTGACTATCTAGTGAGTTGTATGAGAAGGGTGGAACTCAAACTGGGGCTTTGAGTGCTCATCTGGTTCTACAGTACTTAACCACACATAAGTGAGTTTTACAGTCAGAAAAAAACAATATTCTCCCATCACTCATTATGGCTGATGGACGGAAAAACATCAGAGCACTCTATTCCTTGCTGGGTATTTTACTGAGATGGAATAAAGGTGACCTAAATAAACTTGCAATGTGATAAAATAAATTCAGAAATTTTATATAGCTTTTCACCACTTTGTAGTGAGGGACACTGCGAAGTAATGTCTCAGTGGTGGTGTATGAGCACAAACATGGATATGTGCATTTAAGTTACATTTATATGAACTTGAAGGTCACCAAAGTTAAACATGTCAGTTATATAGTCAATAGTTTTCAAAATTTAAGTGAAGAAGACTTCATTCATAGAAGAAAACCATGTACAAGTACAAATACCCTACGATGGATGTTGTCACCATGTGTATCTAAAATGTGACAGTAAAATGAGAACAAGAAAGAGGAAATCACAAAACACAAACAGCTGAACACTTCTAAAGGATAAGTGCTATAGGACATTTTCTGGGTGTGCATAATCAAGTCTGATTCAGTGTGGAGATAGTGCTGTCCTTCTCCTTGCACAGCACTTGAACTATTCTAAGTCAAGGGGATGTGTGTTGTTGGTTAGGACTCGGTGTACGCTCTTTCCTTTTTCCAAAACTCTTGTCTTTATCGAAGGTGTCTGAACAGCACGGAAGCACAAAATCTAACACGTGTCTCAGAATTCCACCTCCTGGCTGTCTCCGAGGACCCAGACCTGCAGCCCGTCCTCTTTGGACTCTTCCTGTCCATCTACCTGGTCACGGTGCTCGGGAACCTGCTCATCATCCTGGCCGTCAGCGCTGACTCCCACCTCCACACCCCCATGTACTTCTTCCTCGCCAACCTGTCTTTCTCTGACGTCTGCTTCATCTCCACCACCGTCCCAAAGTTGATTGTGGACATCTGGTCTCAGAGCTCCACCATCTCCTATGTGGACTGCCTAACGCAGATGTCTCTGTTTATAATTTTCATATGTTTGGATGACATGATTCTGACAGTGATGGCTTATGACCGGTTAGTGGCCATCTGTCATCCCTTGCGGTACCACAGCATCATGAACCATCATCTTTGTGGATTCTTCATTTTTGTGTCTTTTTTATTTAGTCTTTTGATATCCCAGCTGCAAAATGTGACCATTTTACACTTTACCTTCTTTAAGCATATAGGAATTACTAACTTTTTCTGTCATCCTTCTCAACTTCTTAATATTTTCTGTTCTGATACTGTTACCAAAAACCTAGTCATGTATTTTGTGGGTGTCATCTCTGGCTTTCTTCCCCTCTCTGGAATCTTTTTCTCTTACTATAAAATTATTTCCTCCATTCTGAGAATCCCATCTACAAGAGGAAAGTATAAAGCCTTCTCCACCTGTGGGTCTCACCTGTCCGTGGTTTGCTTATTTTATGGAACAGCCATTGGAGATTATCTTGCATCTGCTGCAACAAATTCTCCTGGAAATAGTGCAGTGGCCTCAGTGATGTACACCATGGTTAGCCCCATGCTCAATCCCTTCATCTACAGCCTCAGGAACAAGGACATTAAAAATGCCCTGTGGAGGATACAGAACAGAACAAAATAATCTCATTATTGCCTTTTTTGTTTATGTTCTTTACATAAGAAAATCAAGAGTCTAGTCTCTGAATCCTCCTTCTGGTTAAGTCATTGCAGTTTCTTGATTCTAATGTTCTCCATGAACCCTGATAGAATATGATTTACTTTGCTCTGCCTTTGCACAGAGTGACTGTTCTGGAATTCTTTTCACCATAAATATCATGACTTCTCCAGTAAATCCAGCCAGTCTCTGCAGTTTCTGTGCAATGGCCTCCAGGTGAAATGCTAAGCTCCTTTTATAAATGTGTTTAAAATTTATATCCTCTTCCACAACTCAAGCACATTTACTTTAAAAATTGTGTCTAAGGCATATTTGGGCATGTTATGTCATGGGGTCATAATAGGGGTTCTTGAAGTTGTCTTTTAAACAAATGACCTGGAAAGGTTAAAAATGCTAAAACCTGGGTCCCTTCACCAGAGTGTATGATTTATACAATTATACAGATGTGACTAAATAGGAGGGATTCAGCAAAACTTCAGAGAAGGTGCAGATGCTAGAATTTAAAAGGTTTGAGTTCATATCAACAAAGAGAAATGAACTTACTGCAGCAATCAGAGTAGCTCTCTCAAAGTGGAGTAACATGGAGTTACACATAAAGTGGAGTAACAAAGTGGGTATTATGCAAGGGTGAAAACCACATAATAATCTCAATAGACACAGAGAAAAACTTTGAAAAAGCCCAGCAACCTTTCGTGATAAAAAAAAATGATAATACCACTTACGACAAAATGAAGTCAACGTAATAGTTAATGGGGAGAAACTAAATGCATTTCCTTTATAATCACAAAAATGACTATAGTGTCCACTCCCCTCACTCATGCTTAATATAGTACTCAAAACTTTACCCAGAGCAATCAGGCCAGAGAAAAAGTAAAAAACGATGTGCATGGCCTCAGAAGAAGTCTTCACTGTCGACAAATGGCATTATCATCTTCATACCTTATACTCAAATTAAATACAAATGTCTCAAGTATCTACATACGAAAACAGAGATAATCATGTTGGAAGAGAAAAATAGATAAAAATCTTAAAGAAATAGACAGGGACTTTCTGAACAGAATTCTAGTTGTACAATAAACATGGAGATGTAAATGAGTCCTAGTATATATAATTGATATTGTGAAATAGAAAATTTTAAAAAGGAAAGAGGGTGTAGGAGTAAATAACGAGGGGAAAAAGAATGATAGTAATGAAGAAAAAAGGAAACAAAGCTTATGTATATAGGCTTGTAAATAGGCTTATGTATATAGATAGTTGCTGTAATAGAGGGCTGCAGGGTGGGGGGAGGGGAAAAATGAGAATCAAGTCATGTCATATTCTGGCACAAACTTTCAATATTGAATGCGATGATGATGTGTAATCATAACGTACCAATAAAGATTTTAATTTAAAAATAAAAAAAATTAAGTGAGGGGTAAAATTCTCAGAGTGAGATAATAAATGAAATGAATGATGAAAGTCCTAGAAGATGACCCTAATTTTAACCCTGAGAGATAAATGGTACATAACAACAGTATGTAATTATAGACCATAACCTCTTTTTCTTCTTCCCCAATTCATCTTACATTGTCCTCAGAGTCTGTAGCAAAGTGGACCAGCTGGGCTAATTTTGACCTCTGTGCATTGAGTCTCCAAGATCATATAATAGCAATGATCCCAGGCCTGCAGCCCTTTAGTTTAACTTCACTGCTATAATTGGTTTCACCAACGGTATGTATCCTCCTCCATCTTTTTTTCATTAAGAACCTGCTGTCACACATACACTCATTTCCATTTTGGGGCCGAGTCCTGTGTCCTTGATCATGACCAACTCTGGCCATGGTGTGATTGGTAAGGGCTTAAGGAGATGAAAGATTGAGGAAGGGCTGCCTGGAGTTTTGTTTCCTCCCAGTAAGGACAAACATGTTGTTTAGGGGTGGGAGGATGGATGTGAGAAGCAGTTCAGTGTACGGCCTCTGTACCAGGGGCTTATTATCTTTGCAGCCCCGGGCCTGGTGCGATTCCTGAGTCTGGGATCTGCACTAATGGTGCTGCCCTGAATTAGACCGGGGGTCTGCTCTGAGGGGAGCTGCTCTGGGTAGTTGCCAGAGATATGGTGGCATCAGGAAAACTGCCCTAAACTTTACACTGACCCTTACCCCTCCCTTCGTGAGGGGTCACGGGTTTAGTTTCTCTTTACATTTCCTTGAGAAAGGAGTGTGGAGGGAGGCTGAGCTTGTGGCTTTTCAAGGTTATGCGAAATGTGAGAAAAACAAACTGTTCCAAGTGGTTGGCAGGGTGCCATCCAAGCGGTTCAAAAATACTTTTCTGCTACTGGGGTGTTTTTCACTGGTTTGACCAATAACAAGAATAATCCCCATCAACAA
Organism: Petromus typicus; assembly: GCA_004026965.1. NCBI lineage: Eukaryota > Metazoa > Chordata > Mammalia > Rodentia > Petromuridae > Petromus > Petromus typicus. The sequence goes on from PVIR01017332.1 coordinate 18,990, forward strand.
GATCTGTGCAGGTGTTTACTGTACTGACCAAATAAGACCAAAGCTTGGGCGGTAAATAAAAGCAGATGTGGGCAAATGAAGGTCGTGGCAAAAGATATTCCTTGTTAAGATTGTTTGTATAAAAGGACAAGAAATAATAAACTCGACGCCTTCAGCCTTCAGTGTGCTGAGTGTGCTCCCAATCCCATCTATGTCTCTCATAGTTTTTTTTATCTTTTCCTCACCCTCACCCTCCAACTCGAGTTCGACTATGTTGCTGGCAGGCTCCAGCAGGTGATGAGAAGATGAAAAATTGCAAGTTTAAGACAAGAAGACTGTGAGGTTTGGAATTTTGGGTGCGGGGATGGTTGCTGTAATAGGATACAAAGTTTTGCTTTCTTTGCAATATGGTTTTACTTCCTGTAACTCTCTTACCAGCTATAACCTGAAATAGGCCACACAACCATTTTCTCGACATTTCAAATGTGTATGGATCTGGTACAGATGGATATTAGACTGAGGAAACTATCCATAATGTGTAATCAATGATTTAGAGAATCGCTGGGGCCTGGGGCTGAGGTCAGTGTTCTTTGTAGACCAGGTAAATTCAGCTGTGCATTCTTTCCAGCTTAGAATGTTTCACTATGGGTTTTCCCAGAAGAATCAAATGTGCATCATTTTTATTTCATTTGCATTGCCTGATCAGAAACATGGGGCACCTGGCTGTCCCCTTCAGAACTCAGCTGGTCATTTCACAACACTATCGCTCTAGGATGATGCCTTGCTCTGTAAGATTCCTTTTTTAGGGATTCCTGGTAGGCAACAGGACAAACCAGTGGGTGACGATTGCTGTGAATGTTATAGAAGAATGATTGTGGTCATAGGAAAGGAGCAGAGAGAAGTCACATGCTCCTTCCACACATGCTTTCTTCCTCTCTAAGGTGTGCCTGCCCCTCGCTGCCCACATACAGCTCCATTCATGTAATTGGCCCATTCAACTAAAAGGGATACTTCAGATCAGGGACTCACTGTGGTTATCACACAGAAACAAAGAAAGAGATGAAAGTAGGTCTATTTGAGATGGATCTGTTCCTATCTGTCCTTAAACTTGTTAACGGCTGGGAAAGAAAACTGATTCATATATGTTCCTCTGTGACTGATGATGTAATTTTAAATCTTGGTGGCTAATATAGATGTGTCATTTCTGTAAGATGAAGCAGGCTTTTGGAAAGTCTGAGACTCAACACTGACATGTGAGGTGATTACTAGTTGAGATAATTATTTTGAGGAAATAACAAACAGATAATGGATGTTCCCTTATGATAGTACATAATAAAAGCATAAAATCAGAGCAAAAATTTAGATATTAATCATGAGAATATTAATCATTATAATGTTCAAGAAAATAGGCTAAGAACTAAAGCTAAAGTTTTCCTGTTTCTGTAAGAGGACTATTTACTTTCTATTCTTTTTAAAAAAAATTTTTCTGTATTTTTATTTTAAATTGATTTTTAAAATTCAAATTTTCCTTGGCACATTATGAAGACACATCATCACGACATTTAACATTGAGAGTTTGTATCACTATACAACATGACTTGATTCTCATTATTTCACATTCTCCCAACCATCCTACAACCCTCCACCCCCTGTATACATAAGCTTTGTTTCTTTTTTTAAAAAATTACTATCACATTCTTTTTTCCCCTGTTAGTTTTTGTTCTTAACTAAATACATGCTGTATCTCTCACTCCTGATCCCTGAGCTCATAGCAACTGCATAACAGAGCAGATATCTGTGGTTCACAAGAGTGAGTCGTGGTCAGTGTGGCATCTGCATTTCCATTCTTTTCATTAATACCCTGCTGAACTAGAGATAAAATGAAGTCTACGTCATGAATGGAGGACCTACAACTGTATTAAATTGTACTGAACATTGGAAATTATTTGGAGATGATAACTGAAAGTTTCATGGGAACCAAAAATGAAAATATGCATCAAATGAGGGAGAGAGCCTAAAAAAAGACTTGGGTGAAGACTCATTTAATGGTTTCACAGCATTCCACAGCTCCAATGCCTTTTAACAGCGGTATTCACCACAAAATCCCAAAAGCACAATTTATATATAGTAGGTTAGCCTTCAACTCACTACATTGCCCATGCTAACCTGTAACTCATGACAAGCCTCCTGCCGCAGCATCCCAGGTCCTAGGATTATTGGGGTGTGCCACTATATCTGATAAAACACTATGTACTTTATGTAGGCATCTATTGAAAAAATCACCCATAATGAGCACATTTGTATTAGTCTCTGACTTTCACTTATATGTCACAAATATTGTCATGTCCGTCTCGACCAGCAAGAAAGACACGACCCGGAACTCTTCTTCAAGCAGTTTATTCAGGAACCCTTTACAGCATAATGGAGTCTCTCTCTCCCCAACCCGTACAGCGCCTTATAAGCATCTCTTCCGCCAGTCAGGAGATCAGGTGTAGTGGCCTACCATTGGTACGCGCAGCAACCAAACTATGCTTGAGTCAGCCTAGTACCCCGCAAGGAGTCATGTGGCAGAGGGAGCGCACGCCATCAGTAGAAAAGAGAAAGGAAGCCGGCGCCATCTTTTAGGTGTGGCACCAGCGTGGCTCTCCACAAAATATGGCAAAAGAAATTGTCTTACTTTCCTTATGCAGTATGAACATAGAGATGAGGAGAAAATCACAGACTTTTAACACTGTAGCAGTTAAATCATTTAGGAAAAAATATTGATTTCATGACTCTCAGATACTGTTTCTTTTACTAGAATTAATGTAAGTAATATTATCAATGAATGATTTTGAATAATTTTGGAAGGATTATTTCTACCCAAACCTCTGATGTATTTTTTTTATTCATCCCAGGGATGTAGGGATGGTTCAACATACGTAAATCAATAAATGTAATACACTATATTAACAGACTCAAGGACAAAAACTACATGGTCATCTCAATTGATGCAGAAAAAGAATTTGACAAAATTCAACACCCATTCATGATCAAAACCCTGCAGAAAATTGGAATAGCTGGTCTCTATCTCAAACTAATAAAAATTATTTATGAGAAAACAACAGCCAGCATCATAGTAAATGGTCAAAAACTGAAACCTTACCCACTAAGATCAGGCACAAGACAAGGATGTCCACTCTCACCACTCCTGTTCAATAATGTGCTGAAAATATTAGCCACAGCAATTAGGCAAGAGAAAGAAATGAAAGGAATAAAAATAGGAAACTAAGAAGTTAAATTGTCATTATTTGCTGGTAACATGATACTCTTTATAGAAGATCCTAAAATCTCAACCAAAAGACTGTTAGCCCTGGGGCCGAGGATTTAGCTCAGTGGTTCTGGTGCCTGTTTTGCAAGTGCAAAAGCCTGGGATTTGATCCCCAGTAACCACATACAACAATACTGGTCGTCGAGACTCACACCCACCAGCAATCAGTACCAATGCCACAATGCCAGGTGTGGTGGCTCACAACTGTAATCCCAGCACTCAGGAGACAGAGGCAAGAGGATTGCTGTGATGTGAGTTTGAGGCTGAGATCAGGGCCAGCCTGAACTACAAAGCAAGACCCTGTCTCAAAAAAAATAAATAAATAAAAATTAAAAACCTGCTAGACCTAATCACAAAATTTAGTAGTGTAGCTGAAAACAAAGTCCTTGCTCAAAAATCAATAGCCTTTATATACACAAACAACAGATTCACTGAGCAAGAAATTAGAGAGTCAATCGCCTTCACAGTAGCATCCCAAAAAAATGAAATATCTAGGAATCAACCTAACAAAGGAGGTGAAAGACCTCTACTCTGAAAATTACAGCACTCTAAAAAAGTAGAGAGAGGAAGATATCAAAAAATGGAGAGACAGCCCTTGTTCCTGCGTTGGATGAATCAATACCATCAAAATGGATATACTGCCACAACTATTATATATTTTCAACACAATCTCAATTGAAATTCCAACAGCATATTTTACAGATCTAGAGAAAACAATTCAAAAACTCATCTGAAATCACAGAAGACCTAGAATAGCAAAAGCAATTCTAAGCAATATTTTTATTATATTTATATCGAGAACAATAAGTTACAGTTCATGATGACTAAGTTTTAAAATGGAATAGCAAGTTAGTAGGAAAATCATGTATGCATCAATTTCAGAAAGTTAAAAAACTATAGTTTATTCATTTTTGTAGAAATATTCACTCATATCATGGGATGGAGCCGAAGAAATTTGCAATGATTATCCTCATAATAAGGATACAGATTAAATCATGGCTTTTACTGAACTAATGTAATTTATCACCTAAATCATTTACAATAGTTGCTTTTAATTTGCAAAGAAAAATAAATTTACATGTTGTTCTAAAGTAGAACACTTCAGGGAAAGTCAATTCTAGCTACTAGTTAGATGCACGTTAGGTGTTTTTTAGGTAAGTCTTAGGAAAGAGTTATGGATACAGTAATCAACAGAGATGTAGAAGCAACAACAAGAATATTTACTCACTAATTCCTGACAAGAGTTCCCTGTGGCAACAAAGTCCACAGAAAAGAGAGAAGTAGCAGAGATGTCAAGAACCAAAGGCTACGTATTACAAGTCAAATCAATATCAAATATTGAATCTGAAGTAAACATTAGAGTTTTTAACATTATAATGTAGAGCTCACTAATGTTAATAAAAAGAGTCAAAGTCAAAATCTTAAAGAAACATGCTAAGTGGCATGAAATTGATGTCTGAAGTTGTTTTTCATTCTGTTGTAAGAAAAAGACCTCAAAAAATTCACGTATAACTATTCTGATCAAACTGGTTTTGATTTTAGGCCAGGATATCTGGACATTTTCATATTTCACTAGATACACATTGATAAATGGGATGGAAAACTATTCTAAACAATTAAAAAATTTTCAAAGAGCTTCATAACATAGATATTTGATAGGTAATTTCTGCCACTATATCACAGCTGAAGAATATTACAGAGGTTTTACATCACTTTCTGAGATTTTCTGTTTTGTATCACTTCTATTGTAGGGCAAAAAATTTCCACTCATTTTTGGCAACATATTGAATGGTTTATAATTATGAACGGTCAACATTTTGTGTTTAAATAGTAGAGTTCACGGTCTTTCAGAGATTTTATTAAAATTAACAATATCAAAACAGTGGGCTGTGGTTTTGAAATAAATAAAGTAGAATAGATAGAGTGCTTATTAATTTCCTTCAAATCGACTTTTCCTAGAAAAGGAAAGCAATTATTTTCAGTTTTTAAAAGAGAAAATAGTGTCTTTTTGTGATCATACATTCTAATCTCCAATATTCTTGGTTTTCTAACATTGCTCAGGGGACTGTTATTAAAATGTTTTTGTGTAGAAAAGAGGTGAACAATCAAAACAAAGGGAATATTTGTTTTAAAAAGTACAGTTTGGTAGAATTCATATATATTAATAAAATTACATGGCCTATGAGTATATTCTTATGAGTAGGTGAATACAAAATATATACAGAGTGCTGACTACGTATTTATTTGTGTAATTTTTCTCTTTCAAAAGGTGTTCAGATGACGTACATGCACAGAAGCTAACAGCTGTGTTAGAATTCCATCTCATGAAACTCTCCGAGGACCCAGACCTGCATCTCGTCCTCTTTGGACTCTTCCTGTCCATGTACCTGGCCACGGTGCTCGGGAACCTGCTCATCATCCTGGCCATCAGCGCTGACTCCCACCTCCACACCCCCATGTACTTCTTCCTCTCCAACCTGTCTTTCTCTGACATCTGTTTCCTCTCCACCACGGTCCCAAAGATAATTATGGACACCCTCACTCAAAGTGTCATCTCCTATGTGGGCTGCCTGATACAAATGTCTCTGCTTATTCTTTTTGGATGTACGGATGACACGCTTGTGACTGTGATGGCTTACGATAGCTTTGTGGCCATCTGCCACCCTTTACATGGCACAGTCATTATAATCCCTCACCTCTGTATCTTCCTAATTTTTGCATGTCTTTTGCTAAGCATTTTTGACTTACAGCTACATACTTTGATTGTTGTAAAGCTCACTCACTTTAAGGATGATTCAGTTTCCAAATTTCACTCTGAACCCACTCATATCCTTAATCTGGATAGTAGTGAAAACTTCACCAAAAGTATAATCACATATTGTGTTGGTGTTATATTTGGATTTTTTCCCACATCAGGTATACTGTTTTCTTATTATAGAATCATTTCCTGCATCTCAAAAGTGCCATCACCAGGAGGGAAATATAAAGCCTTCCCCATCTGTGGGTCTCACTTCTCAGTGGTTTCTTTATTTTCTGGCACAAGCATTGGGTTGTACCTTCGATCAGCCATCATGCATTCTGCTAGAAAGAGCTTGGTTTCTTCCCTGATGTATACCATGGTCACCCCTATGCTGAATCCCTTCATCTACAGCCTGAGGAACAGGGACAGTAAAGATGCCCTGAGGAAGCTTCACAGAAGAAAAGTCCTATAGCAGGTCCTATTTCTATATAGAATATAGGGTGAAAAAAGCATCTGTCTTAAAAATACCATCTTTTAACCTCTGCCTCCTCGTCCTCTACATTTTTAGTTTGAAGATTTCAATCCCACATTGTAGTAAATAGAAAAATGGATGTATTTGGAGGTAATATGAATTGGGAATGATATAGACTCTTTAAAATGAGTGCCAGAGTTTTGGTGGAGGAGGCTGAAGACGTTTGGATATGGATGTTGCCGATGGTTGCACAGCAACGTGAATGCTATAAAACTATTGAATCATGGAGTGAAGATGGTTGTATTGTCACTTGTATTTTGTCACAACAGTGAAGATAAAAGGTAGCTTTATGGGTTTTTTTAAAGAAGAAAACAAAAAAGCTAAGTGAATTGTATATAGGTGATTCTTCTAAATAGAGAAAGAGATGTAAAAGCCAGGTGGATATTCAGTCTCTCTGTCTCCACCCATTAATATTAGGAATTTTTTAATGATTGGGATAATATTGAACTAAACATGACCTCTATGCCTGAATACTTTAAGTTGCTACACAATAATCCATCTACGTTTATAGCTTTTTCATTTCTGTAGTGCCAGTCTACTGCAATTCATAGCTATGTCCTCTTCTTTCAAGATCTTGTACCTAAGAAGCCTTCTATCCTTCTTAATTCTATCAACCTAAAGAACCTGAGCCTTCCTTCGATAACTTAAGGTGAAGGAGACTACCAGTGATGCATTTAGCTTTTCATGACCCAGTAAATGTAGGTGGAGATGAAGGATGGAGGAAAAACTTTCGGGTGCATTGTCTCCTCATAATGAAGGCATATGTGACACACTCATATGTGATATTTCAGCACAAAGGCATGTGAAGTTTAGCTTTGTGGTTCTGTATAAAGTCCCAGAAGGGGCACATTGAATTTTTTCTTTTCCTTGACAGTGATTCTCCTTTCCCTGAACATTTCAACCATGAACCCAGCAAATAAATCTCTTTGATTTGTTTCTGCATCTGATCTAAATGTGTATCAAGATCAGTGGGAAGAGATGGAATAGCAGGTCAGAGGGAGAAGGACAGGGGATGAAGAGGGAAGAAGAGGAGCAGAGAGAGAACCAGAGAAGGAAAACTGGACCAAAAGTACACTGTGAACTGATTCCCACGGCTTCCAAAATGCCTGGCAGCGAGCTACTTCTGATACGTTGCTTATTTCAATTCATTAGCACTTTCTGATAACAAGGCTACTTCTGCTCAATTGGCTTCTTGTCAAAGATGAAGTTTCTTAGTGTACCTGGAATTGTTTCTGAATCTTGTGATCTATTCCACTAATTCTTGGGTCCATTTTTTGCCAGTATTATGCTGCTTTTACCACAGTGGCTTTGTAGTATTGTTCCAGGTTGGGGATTGTGATAACCCACCATGTCCTTGTTGCCTGGAATTGCTTATGCTATTCTAACTCTCTCTTGCTTCCAGATGATTTTTTGGATTATTTTCTCTAACTCTGTAAAATACACTGCTGGGATTTTGATTAGGATTGCAATTAATCTACATAGGAGATTTTTTGAGAAGAGTTAATGTCACTACTTCTCAAACTCTTTTATCTAATTGAAATGTATGCAATACATCCAAATTCTTTCCTGGAAGCAAACATTACCTGATTTCAAAAGCAGAGAAAGACTCAACCAAAAAAGAAATGTATGCAATACTTCCAAATTCTTTCCTGGAAGCAAACATTACCTGATTTCAAAAGCAGAGAAAGTCTCAACCAAAAAAGAGAACTACAGGCCAATCTTCCTAATGAACATTGGAGCAAAAATCCTTGACAATATACTGGCAAACAATATTCTGGCAATATACCAGAATACAGACAATCATTAAATAATGAGGGGGAAAAGAATGTGACAGTAATAAAGAAAAAAGGAAACAAAACTTATGTATGTAGGGGTGGGCATTGCAGGGCAGGGGGAAAGGGGAAAAAATGAGAATCAAGTCATGTCATATTCTGGTAGAAACTCTCAATGTTGAATGTAATGATGATATATATTCATAATGTGCCAATAAAGATTTGAATTTTTTAAAAAACCTATAAGACACAATATCCATCTATCTAAACATGCACTATCTATGTATCTATGTTACAATTTTACTGTAAGTGCAAAAATGTATCTATGAAAAATTAAAAATAAAATTTTGGGGATTTTTTGTTTGTTTGTTTGTTTGTTTTTGAGACAGGGTCTCGCTTTGTGGTTCAGGCTGGCCCTAAGCTCAGCCTCAAACTCACCTCACAGCAATACTTCTGCCTCTGCCTCCTGAGTGCTGGGATGACAGGCATGAGCCACCAAGCCCGGCACTGTGGTAATACTAGTTGCTGCTGGGCGTTCACGCCCAGTATGGGATGTGGTTACCCGGGATCGAACCCGGGTCCTTACGCTTGCAAGACAGGTGCTGGAACCACTGAGCTAACTCCCCAGCCCTAAAAATAAATTTTAAAGGAAAGGATTTTTTGATTGTGTACCATTGTGGAGATAAAAAAATAAATAAAATCTTTAAAGATTCCCGAGGGAAACACATTGAAATTGTAGTTGGGATGTTTTTCTTGTAGAAATTATATTTTCCTTAGGGAATACCATGTGACTTTAAGATCACAGAAAAAGAAAACCGTGTTTTTCCTTGGGGATAATGAATTCATGTCCCTTTACCTCCACTTATACTAAAGTGTAACTGACGATTTTCATCCTATTATATTCTCTCTACCTCAAGAAACTGGATCATTGGGAGAGGAGAAATGAGCAACTCTGAAAATTCAATTCTTGCCACCATGGAATAGTCAAACTCATTCAGTTGCTCCTGGCCTGTAATTCTGTGATTCGATCTCCAGGCTTCCTGGGGAGAGAGTGTGAGAAGAGAAAACTGCTACCATGTGAGAAACTTGGTATGTGCCAGGGAGAGAAGGTGGACAAAAGAGGAGGCAGCATAGTTTTAGAGCTTTCACTGTAGAACAAGAATGGAAAGTTCCATATTACTTTAGTCTATGAAGGTAGGGCTCCTCTAAAATAACTTGAAGAAGGTCATGTTCATTGAGACATCTCTTTTAAAGCCTTTCTTCCATTTCCTTAATTATTCAGAATCTGTAGCCTATTTCCAATAAGATTTAACTTTTCTAAGGTCTCTGCCTCTTCACTTGTTCCTACAAGTTGCATTGCAGTTAGATCTTCTGCATTTGATGACTTCTTGTTTAACTTTTCATTGAAGTTCAATTATGCCTCAGGTATTGTGTGCATTTTCTGTGTTTGATTGGATCTTCATTCATATCTCTCCAGCTTGCTTGAATTTTTTACTTAATTCAGGCTTCTGTCAATTTTATATTGATTCTGTTACCATTTTACCTTAGTGTCCACAACATAACATGTCTAATTAGCTCTGCCTAATTTCTTTATTTTTCATTTTACTTAACTATTTGAACATTCAGGAAAATATCAATAAATAAAACTTCAACAGAATTTCTTTGCTATCCTTAAGAATTGGTCACAAAAATCCTCCTGTTAATGATTTGAAAATGTCTAGTTTTCAAGGGATTTTGAACATGGCTATTGTTTTCTTCATTTACAGAGAGGCTCTATTACAAGCACTAACCACAGTCATGGATATTAAGCTTTTTCAGACTTCATTAATAAGTTATTATTTATAATCATTCACCAATTTCCATGAAGAATTAGTTCTAAAGCATCCCTGTGTTAAACGGGCTTCCATTTCTCTGATTGGCATTAATTTTTCCATTTATTTTTCTTTTCTGTTTGTGGTGCCGAAGATGGAACTAAGGACTTCCCAAGCAAATATTTTACTATCAGTCCAGCTGTTGGACACATGTGAATCCATTTCATCCAATTTCATTACTTTGTTTTTTCTTTTATAAAATGTGAAAATTCTATAATTCTATGAAATTACATTTCATTTAAGAATGCAGAAAACTAGAAGATTATTCATAATATACTTATCATTTTGTCTTTGGCCTTTTTTTATCCCTGATAAATTTCATTGTGTATGCAGTAACACTATTGACCATGTTCTATCACAGTGATTATGCATATTTGTTACCAAAGCTTCCATTTTTCTTTCAATATTTTTAGATTCTTTGATATATGCATCTAGAATATTCTCAGTCAATCCATAAAACATATATTTAGCAAAGAACTCTTCTAATTTTGATTAAATACATCCCCACTGAAAAGCATGTGCACATGACAACATACTATGACATATTTTATATTTGACTTTAATGTTGATGTATTTATTCTTCCCTCCTATATGTGTAGAACACAGAACATTTTGCTGTTCTTGGACGAAGTCACTGGACAGGCAGTCCCCAAAGGAGGCCACCATAAAGATCTTCATAAATCAGAGTTGCTATGTGATGGTCAAATGAGGTAACCTGCCTGTTGTGCTTGTAAGAATCAAGCTGTGTTATGTCCATGTACCAGCTCCCCATGATTAATTCAATCATATACTACAATAAATGCTAATAAACTAGAAAGAAAATATATTGGATTAAAATGTAATCAGAAATGCCTTCTTATGTCTACTCCAGTTTAAGGGGGCATTGGTCAGCAGGAGTCATGCAAGATAGGTTTAATTTTGTGTGACACACAGAAAATCACATTTTTTTAAAAAATCTTTATTGGTACATTATATATACACATCACAATCACACTCACCATTGAGAATCTGACATATTTGGAAATGTCTATTATACGTGATGGGAAGAGAAGTAGAAAATTGTCATCATCATATTATTTCCTTTTACATTTTAACCTAACATTTTAGTAAATACTATTCATAATGTACAGGTGAGGTCCTTGAAATTAATGAGATTGAATAATTTTTTCATAGTCACACCATGGTAAATGTATAGACCAAAATCTATTCACAGAAGTCTGACTTAAGAACATAATTTTAATTTTCCTTCCCTGATCTTTCTCTCGACCTCTCCTTAATTCCCTTCCCACTTTCTTCCTACTTCCCAATATCTGTTATCCATTTTGGTGTTTATTTATACTTCTTGTTTTCCACATGAGAGAAACAATGCAATGTTTAAATGTGGGTGTGAGAACTATTTCACTTAAAAGTACGGCCTCAAGGTGCAGAAAGGTGGGGAGGGAGATAGGGGAGAATTAAGACATATTATGTACAGGTACAAGCTCAGTATGATGAATGTGATTGTACTAATTAAAAATCAAGTTAAAAATAATCCAATTTTAAAAAGGCAATTTAGTCCTCCACTTTGGGAGAAGTATGCATTCAAACTAATGGCTGCAGAGGAGAATTTCAGTAATTTTGATGACAATGACATCAACTTCACCAACTATTTATTGAGATTCTACTGTGTACAGGGGATCTTTGAATCTCACAAATGAGGGAATAGTGGTAGCCACTGTTACGACTCTGTAGGGTGAAAGAAAAGGCATGGACAGCAGGTATTAGAAAGTCCCACTGCAGGAAAAAAAAATTGCTTGTTTGAAAATTCATGATTAAGAAGCCATTTATATGAAAAAATACAGGGAAATAAAAATATAGGAGTGGAAACTGTATTGAAAATGGAGAAATGAAAATAATAATGGCTCAGAAATACTTCAATAGTAGAGCACTTGCTTAGCAAACACATGGTCATAGATTGAGTCCCCAGAGCTATAGAAAATTAAAGACAGCATGAGTAAGACTAAAAAGTTAAAATAGGAAGGGGGTAGCCACTTGTCTGTGTGAGTTAGTTACTGGCAGGACTCAAGAGAAGGTGAAGGGATCCATCCCAGGGTGAGTGACAGGACAGGGATACCTACCCAAGGGCTGGTTCCCCTTCTCTGAAATATTGCTTTGGTTTTCTACTCTGCCAGTTATGTCAGCCACATGGAAAGAGAAAGTAACTCAAGTATGGCACAATTCCTCCTCCTGGGTCTCTCAGAGGATCCAGACTTGCAGCCCATCCTCTTCGGACTCTTCCTGTCCATGTACCTGGTCACGGTGCTCGGGAACCTGCTCATCATCCTGGCCGTCAGCGCTGACTCCCACCTCCACACCCCCATGTACTTCTTCCTCTCCAACCTGTCCTTTGTGGACATCTGCTTCACCACCACCACAGTCCCAAAGATGCTGGTGAACATCCAGGCTCAGAGCAAAGACATCTCCTACATGGAGTGCCTCACTCAGGTGTACTTTTTTATGATTTTTGCTGGAATGGATAACTTCCTCCTCACTATAATGGCCTATGACCGCTTTATGGCCATCTGTCATCCCCTGAACTACACGGTCATCATGAACTCCTGGCTCTGTGGCCTCCTGGTCCTCATATGCTGGTTCATCATCTTCTGGGATGCCTTGCTCCACCTTCTACTGATAATGCATCTGAACTTCAACAGAGGGACAGAAATCCCACATTTCTTTTGTGATCTGCCTCCCCTCCTCCAAGTGGCCAGCTCTGACACTCACATCAATAATGTTGTCTTGTACATTACCACTGCCCTGCTGGGTGTGTTTCCTGCCTCTGGGATACTCTTCTCATACTTTCGGATTGTCTCCTCTTTAATGAAGATGTCTTCTTCTGCAAAAAAGTCAAAGGCGTTTTCCACCTGCGGGTCTCACCTGTGTATGGTCTCCTTGTACTATGGGACGAGCCTTGTGGAATACATGAGTTTTACATTCACTCAGTCTTCCTGGGAGACCATGATCGCCTCTGTGATGTACACCGTGGTGACCCCCATGTTGAATCCCTTCATCTACAGCCTGAGGAACAAGGATGTGAAGGGGGCCCTGGGCAGACTCCTCGGTAGAGCAGCGTCTTTTCCTTAATGGAGCAATGACCTTAAAGCTTAAGAAGGTTTTGTATGTCTCTAAGACTAATATTTGGAATGTTAACAAAGTAATTCTTTATCCTCCCTAAAACCTATATGTGATTTTTCTATTTTTTGCATACTCAGAAATGATATTTGTGTAGATGGTTTTGCATTTGCTTGTCCTTGAGAGCTTTCATTACTTAAAAAGATTACTTCTTCCCTTCACATTTCTTCACATTTTATGTTTGACCTGTCCATTACAGGTTTTTGTGATATTTCTAATTTCCTGTTTAAGGTACCTAACATATTTAGTGTTGACATGATGTTCTCAAATGCTATCTACTTAATGATTATAATATCCTCATCAGAATGAAATATATTCAGGTTATCTATGTGTTAATTAGCCTGATCTTATCCTATCATCACATCTACTCAATAACTACATGGATTTATTGTGCAACCATTATACTTTTTAATGTTGATGTTCTTTACCTTAATTTTATTTTATTTTCATGTTATTTAAAAGAAATGAAAAGAAAATAACTCAATAGTCAAGTCCAATTCCTTCCATGTGAGGTTTGTGCTTTTTGATGTTAGACATATGGTTTCATTTAATCCCGAAAACCTCTTTGTGAAAGAAGTGGAATCCACCAATAAAAATTAGAGAGAAAATAGAAATTTAAAAAATAAAATCAAATTTGAAACACATTATACAATACCTTGTACTCCATGGTTCTTTAGCATCTGGTTAAGAAATAAGTAACAAGGAAATCTGATAGGAGCCTATAATAGGAAAGAGAAAGGAAGAACAGATGATTCCAAAATGGAATGATTATTAGATTTTGAGAGTGGAATGAAGTTATTTGCAAACAATGGTCTCCATGGAAACTAAAGTTTCTTCAAAATACAAAGTCTTCACCTTCACAGACTGACAGACTATGAGATTTTTACCAGTGTCAATACTCTTGAGGAAAACCACAGTACACAATCTCGCCTCTGTTTCTTTCTCCATCATGCTAACAGATGTCTGTCACGGAGGCTTTCTCTTCCCTACAGTCTGTCCCCACAAAGCCCATTTTGGTTTTCATGGAGGCTGGATCAGAGAATTATGAGTGAATGGTAAATGTGGCATCTATGATTTCTCCATGGTCCCAAGGGTTGAATTCTCAGAGGTCATTAAATGAACTGTGTTATTTTCACTCAGCCACCATGAAATAGAAAGAATGATCTTTTTTTAAATCACTTTTCTGTCAATGTAGGTGTCTGTTGGGAAGGTGAACTTATCCAGAGAAAGTTTTCAGTTTGGTTTGATTTAAACTTGACTAGGTTTCCTAGTGAGGAAAGTTTTATTTCTTTTAATTGAAATCTTTATTGGTACATTACATGTACACATCATGATTGCACTCCACAATGGGGATTTGTACAAGTATAAGACACAACTTCATTCTCATTTTTTCCCATAGCCCTATGCACCTGACCACTCCCCTATATACATAAAATTTGTTTCTTTCTTTTCTGTTATAATCTCATTATTTTTCCCCCTTCCCCCTATTTCAGTTTCAGTATTTTCTATTTCACAGTATATAACATACAATTCTGGAACTCATTTACATCTTTATTTTCTCATACCAGAGAAAAGATGCGATATTTACCTATCTGTGACCTATTTATTTCAATGATAAGTTTGAATCATTTATACTTAAATGGACATACCCTGAGGATATCCTCGAAAGTTTTATTTCTAAAAGAATAAATGCAAAGAACTATTTTGTGTAGTATGCATCCCTTGAAAAAAAATCTTTGCAGACGTTATGGATCTTTTGGTGTCCAAAACATAATGGGAGCAATGTAATTCTATCTTATGTTTTCCATGTGCTCGCTTCGGCAGCACATATACTAAAATCTCATTTTTTCCTTAATTTCATGTACATTTTATGTTTGTTTTTTAATTAACAGATTACAATATTTAAGATGTTTTGAAGATACAACACAGAGTGCAATGTTTAAACATAACCAGTTAGCATATGCATCATATTATGTAGTTATTTTTGTAGTGAGAACTCAATGTACACTCAAAATTCTTCAAGAATACATATTATTAAGTGCAAACACCGTGCTGTATAATAGATTTCCTAGGTTCTTCTTTCTATCTAAATTGAATTTTATCCTTCACCCCCTTTTTGTTCCCACCAAAATCTTCTGTTTTCCAAAATGAGGCTTTGAAAGTGATTTGATTATGGGGCTCATAGCTGACTCTGTGACAGGAGGTGGGTGTTCCCCACAGAGGCAGGTCGCTGGGCCCTGTCCTGGAAGGGTTTATCTCCCTCTCTGTCTTGGCCCCTTGCTCTCTGCTCCCCGGCCTTCGTGCTTCCTCAGGGATCTTCCACGGTGAGCCCCTGCCATTCTGTCCTGCCTTAGAGAAAGCTGAGGACTAAAGTATGAGCCACATTAAATCTTTCCATTTTCTACTTATGTCTGTTGGGTGTTTT
>PVIR01017333.1:0-35105 GCA_004026965.1 Petromus typicus
AGCGCAAGATCCTGTCTCAATAAACTAAAAAAAAAATTAATTAAATTTAAAAATTCTTCAGGGCTGGGGATTTAGCTCAGTGGTTCCAGCGCCTATCTTGCAAGCGCAAGGACCTGGGTTCGATCACCTGGTAACCACATACCATACTGGGCGTGGAGACTCATGCCCAGCGGCAACCAGTACCACATACCACAGTGCCGGGCGTGGTGGCTCACGCCTGTAATCCCAGCACTCGGGAGGCAGAGGCAGGAGGATTGCTGTGATGTGAGTTTGAGGCTGAGCTCAGGGCCAGCCTGAACCACAAAGCAAGAACCTGTCTCAAAAAAAAAGAGCAAAAATCCTGAGTTCGATTCCCTGTACCATTAAAAAAAAATTTAATAGGGCTGCGGATTTAGCTCAGTGGTTCCAGCACTTGCCTTGTAAGCCCAAGGTCCCTAGTTTGATCCCAAATGTCAGACATGGTGACTCATGCCCATCAGAAATCAGTACCACATTCCACAGTGCTGAGCATGGTGGCTCACACCTGTAATACCAGCACTCAGGGGGCAGAAGCAGGAGGACTGCTGTGAGTTCAAGGCTGGCCTGGGCTACATAGTGAGCTCAGGGCCAGCCTGAACTACAAAGTGAGATCCTGACTCAAAAAAACGTTAAATAAAAGTATTCTTCAAAGTAGTCTTATTGGTGCAACTAGCTCAAGACCCCACAATGTGGGTAACAAAATCTTAGATGCGAGGACTATTAGGGACACAAAAGCACATCACCTATAACCCACTGTCCTGTCAGTCCAGGATGCGAGGTAAAGAAAAGGAGAAACAAGCAACAATCAGAATCTTCCTACAATCTTGCATTCTGTATATATCTCCAACTCTTCAAAGAGCTTAACTGATTCATCACTTTGTAAAACATCAGCCAAATGTGTCCTAGAATTCTAAGGCAGTAAAATATTAAGAGTCCAGCTCTACCTCTGCTAACTGCTGTACCACCTTAGACACATTACTTAACTTCCACACCTCAGTTTCCTACTCAGTGAAATCTGCTATGATGACAATAACTGTAAAGCACTCAGTATACAGCTGGGCAAACAGTAATCACTCAATCACGGCACTCTAGGTTGAGGTGAGCCTGAATATGGCCCCACGCTTTGCCTTCCCACAGTTATGGTAGTTAGCGCCCACTCACTTCTACTTCGGTCACTGTTCTTTAACTATACTCTATTTCCTTACCACTGTAGCTCAAGCTTCTTTCTTATACACCTCTGGGTCCTGAACTTTCTTTCTCTTTTTTTTTTTTTTTTTTTGAGACAGGGTCTCACTTTTTTGTAGTTTAGGCTGGCCTTGAGCTCAGCCTCCAACTCACATCATAGCAATCCTCCTGCCCCTGCCTCCCAAGTGCTGGGATTACAGGCGTGAACCACCACGCCTGGCATTGTGGTATGTGGTACTGGTTGCTGCTGGGTGTGAGTCTCCACACCCACTATAGTATGTGGTTACTGGGAATCGAACCCGGGTCCTTGTGCTTTGAAGACAGGCGCCAGAACCACTGAGCTATATCCTCGGCCCTGGGTCCTGAACTTTCAACCTCAACACAGTCAGAAAACCTTTGTTAATCAGGATTCATTTGTTTCATTTATTAATTCAGGTATCTGAATGCTTCCTACGTGCAAAGAACTGTTCATCCTCCCATGAAAACAACAGTGCCCTCTGTTTACATCACTTCTGTACTATTTAGGCAGAACTGTCCTACCTCCCTTCACTAAGGCTTGTCTCACAGCACTAGCCTCAGTGTCCATTTAGTGGTAAAAACAATCATCCCTGAGTAACTCAACCATGCCAGTCACTGAGGTTACCTGTATCCGGGAAGAAGCTGTTGGCCAACTGCTGCTGCATTGCCAGTTGCTGAGGCTTCATGCACATCGAAGGTGGCATGGTGCCCATGGGTTTCTGTGCTAGTACTTGCTGTGGGCTCTGCTGGGGCATCAAGCCTGCCTGTCCCCCATGCTGCCCACTTAGCATATGCCCTTGACTGGACACCATGGTCATGGACGGAGCCAGGCGCTGCTGGAGAGCGTGAGCCGGTGGTTGGGTGGACATCAGTGGTTGGCCCAAGCCTGGCTGCCGGGCACCTCCAAGACCAAGGGCAAGTTGCTGTTGGGGCCCTGCCAAACTGGGAGTAGAGCCCTCGAGTGGTAAAGGGACTGCCGGGGCAGGGCCTGCTGTGGACAGTAAGGAATGCTGCTGTTGCTGTGGCGGCGGTGGCGGCGGCGGCTGCTGCTGCTGGGCAGGCTGGAGCTGGGCTGAAAGCTGCTGTTTCTTCTGTAGCTCCTTCTTCTCATGTTCCAGCAGGTCCTCAATAAGCAGGGGCAACTCACTGGCTACCAGCGAGCTCTCCATCTTGTCCAGTTCATCTCCAGATGTCCCATGTCCACTAGGCAATGTCAAGGCTCCACTCTCCAGCTCGAACTTCTCTAACAGGGACGGTCCTCCTGCGCCACTCAGTGGACTGGGGGTTAGCAGGTGAGCTGGTGTTCCTCCTGGGGCCCCAAAAGGGCCCTTCTCAGCTGTGTGCCCACTGCCGGCAAATGGCCCTGTGCCCAACCGAGTGTCCCGGCTGCCCAGCACATTCTGTCCTGGTTTTAGCCCCAGGCCAAGGGAAGTAGCCGCAGGTCCTGGCTCTACCTTGGGGGTGGTAATGGTGAACTGGCAAGGGGAAGGGTGGCGCCCACCCTCCTCCACCTTGGGCTTCACTTCAGGGAGCACAGCCGCCAGGCGGGGCTCAGAGCCATCAGTGGCAGGGGGAGGGCGCTCCTCAGGGCCCAAGGGCCCTGGCTCCACCCCCCGAAGCAGGGCTTCCCTCTCAGCCTTCTCGTTTGCCGACTCCACCAGCCTCAGGTGCTCGTTAAAGATGTCCTTCTTGTCCCCAGTGTCCAACTCAGGGTCAGTATATGCCAGTAGGTCAAACTCATCTCCATTGAGCAGGTCATCCAGGTGGGGGTCATTGGTCTCCAGATTTTCCAGGGTGCCCAGCTCATCATCACCCTTGGCCACATCCACACCCAGACCCAGGTGAGCAAGCTCTTCATCATCCTCGAGGGCCTTGTGAGCATCGAAGTCATCATCCAGCTCAGGATCCTCACAGGGTAACTTCCCAGCTTCCAGAGCCAGCGCAGAAGGGCGGCCGAGCTCCGTGCTGGAGGGGGGCCGCGTGACCATATCTAAGCCAGGCGTGAGTGCGGGAGCCTTGGGGTGGGATGCTGGGTGGAGGTTATTGTTCAATTCAGGAGCAGGCAGGGCCGGGGGCTTCTGTGGGGGAAGGCCTGACACTGCCAGGCCCCGAAGTCCTTCAGGCGCCAATCGGTGGGCATCCTCATTTACAGGGAAAAAACGGGGCCTCTGAGGGGGGCCCTGACCAGGAAAAGGGGGACCCCCAGGTCCTAGTCCTTTCTGAACATTGTGCCGCAACTCAATGAACTGGGCAGGACCAGATGGACCAGGCACTGGCTCCGCAGGGCCTGGCAGGCGTGTGGGAATTCCTGCCAAGGGGGAACCTAGCGCTGGACGGCCGAGTTCAGGCCCAGCAGGTGAAGGAAAGCGAGTAGACATTGTGAGTCGCACGGAGGTTGCTGCTGTTGCCTGCTGCTGCTGTTGCTGTTGCTGTTGCTGCTGCTGTTGCTGTTGCTGCTGCTGTTGCTGTTGCTGCTGCTGTTGCTGCTGCTGTTGCTGCTGCCATAGTTGCTGCTGTTGCTGCTGCTGTAAGGGCAGGGATCCGGGATAGGGCACTCGCTGATAGAAGGCCTGGGAGCCTCCTACCAGTTGCCTGGAAGAATACACAGTAGTCAGTGAGACAGTCAGGCTGCAGAGCTAAAAGGGGGGCATGGGGCAGCGAGGAAGGACAGAATTAAAGCAGGGAGGGTAAGAGAATGAGGAAGAAGAGCAATACCAGAGGATTAGTGAGAAGAAAATCAAAGGCCGCATGTAATGGTGAGAAAATCTGTCCCCTTGGTTTATTCCCAGGGTATTTCCTGGAGCCTCACCGGCTGTTCACATCCATAGAGGAAGGTGTAGCTGGTGGAGGTGGCCGGGAAAGTCGGTCATCATTAGGGAAAGGCCCCGGTCCCAAGACAGGGCCACCTAGCTTGTTCGGGGGTAACCCCACTAGGTTGCTCTTGTCCTAGAAGACAGACGTGAGTGAAGGGGGGGGCCACTGTTGGTATCCTGGCTCCAACAGCCCCTGCCACTCTACCTACCTGCGTCCCAGTGAAAGAAGTCTGGCCTCTACTCAGCTGTTCATAGGCAGGGCTGCTGGGCTCTGCACCCCAGCTGCCCGGGTGTCCCAGGGCGCCTGCAGCTGCTGCAGCCGTCTCTTTCTCTTGCCGCAGGGTGTTACGCTGGATCTGCTGCCGAATCAGCAGCTCTCGGAGCCGCTGGCGCTGTACAGAAAACAATGAAGAAAAAGGAGTATGCTCCACGTTCCCACCATGGGGCTGCGTGAAGATGGCAGAGATGGGGATCTCGGTTCCAGGATGTCACTCACCTGTCGCTGCTTCTCCAGCTCTGTCTGACTAAGACTGGCCATGCCTGGGTCCTGGGTACCTGGGAGTTCAGGTGCCGCCAACGAGCTACTCATTACAGCCCCTGGATCTTCTCGCTTTTCAGCTGGAGAGGTGATGCTTGTCCGTTGTGAGGCTCCATGGGACAGGAAGGGGAGGGATCCATCGGGTGCAGGCGGTGGCAGAACTGATGCAGGGCGTAGTGGGGACAGCCCGTAGCCCTCCCCTGTGGACCCGCTGCTGGGCCCCAGGGGGCTGCCCGATGGGTGGAAGTTCCCGGTGGCTACTGCGTAGTTTGTGCTTTGAGGCTTGCCCAAGGTGGGGCCAGGCCCAAAATGGCTGTTGATCCCATGGGGTGGAGGGAGACCAGGCTGAGGGACAGGGGGCTTTAGGGAAGGTTCCCCAACACCCTGGGGGAAAGTAAAACGCATGGGAGAGGGGGTGCCCACAAATGCACCTGTTCCAGGGGAGCGGGCAAAATTGGGGGGCTGTCCACTTGGGACCTTGGCATGGAGCTCACCCACTGGCCCCGAGGGCAGGGCTGCTGGGAATCCCCCAGCCCCCAGTGGAGTGTGGGCTAGAGGCCCAGCCTTAAAGGCCACTTCAGGGGGCTGGGGTCTGGGTGGCTTATGCAACGGAGCAAAGGGATCTCGGGACTGAGGGCGTGACGGTGGACGAGAGTAGGGGTCAGGGGACTGAAAGCGAGGGGTAACAGGGGACGGGCAGAAAGCTTCAGTGGACAGAGGACGGGGTGTCAGCGGGGACTGGGAGCTGGACTGGGACTGAGGACTGGCCGGAACTCGGGAGAAAGGGTCAGAAGGTAATGAACGAGGGGGCAGGGCACAGCAGCTCTCGGGGGGCGGGGGCTGGGGCCGAGGGGTCAGTGGAGGCTGGGAATAGGGGTCAGGGTAAGGGCCTGGGCGAAAGACATCTGGATGGCTAGGAGGAGAGGAGGCCAAAGCCTGGGCAGGAGGTGGTTCCTGCGGCCGAAGACCCAGGCCTGGGCTCTGGGGCTCTACCTGAGATGCCCGAGGGGTCAAAGGGGCTTTGAAGACATCAGGTGCCTTTAACTCCAGGCCACCGAGGTGGGGGCCTGAGGAGGGTGAGTCCACAAAACCTAGGTTTGAGGCCCCATAGTTAGGAGAGGATGCCCCAAGCTCTTCCTTCTTCACCTCTAAGGCCTTCCGGGTCTCCCCAAAAGCTGGTGGTGAGAGCAGGGGCTCGGAAGCCTTGCCCCCAGTCACTCCTGGACTTTCAGGCACAGCCAGGTTGTCCAGGGACGGGCAGCGGGGTTTAAGGAAGGGGTCAGGCGTGGAGGGCTGGTGTCGGGGGGTGCCAGGAGGAGTGGTATGGAATTCCCCCGGCTGGCCAGTTCCAGGACGAGATGAGGCACCCAGCATCGGGGGCTGCGCAGGGGCCCCAGTTGGACTGGGATAGGGAGGATAGGTGGGTGGTGCCGCAGGGAAGCGGGGCTCCTGGGTGTAGGCGGGGGCCAGTCCAAAGGGGTCTTGCGAAGGCACTTGGGCGGGCACCTGGGGTGGGAGCTTGAGGAAGAGCTCACCGGGGGAGTCGGGGCCGGGCACTGTGCCCGCTGGCGGCTTCAGGAACCCGTCCGCAGAGGTAGACAAGCCGGCGGGGGTGGTGGGGCTGCCAATGAAAATGGTGGGGGCCGCAGCAGGGAGCGGACTGCCCAGTGCCCCTGGCTGGGAGGGAATGCGGAGATGGAGGGCCGGTCGATCAGTCTTACGGGCTATGTCGCCCACCTTGGTCTGCTTGTTGATCTGGCTCTCTGCCTGCTACAGGAGGAGACCAGCACAGAGCAGTCAGGCGGCTGTAGACAGGTCCCTTGTCCCCCAGCCCTAAATGGGTCACCCATTACAGGACACTCCTGGATTAACCCAGCCCAACCCCTACTCACCTTTTGCACCTTGTTGATGCGGTGAGCTGCCCGGTTATCTTTGGCCTTTTGCTGAGGGACATAAGACAAAATACAGTGTGCCTAGCTGTCAGTCTGCAGCCCAGCCCAGGCCTCAAGACTCCACCTGCAACCCCTACTCAGAATCTGGTCCCCTGGCCCAGCTCCTTGAGCACAGTGGGAGATATGTCTGGGATTCGTGTCCCAGAGACACCTCCCACCTCCTTGGTGCTCAGGCTGCCCATGCTCTTTGTCTCACCAGGTAGGGGGCTTTGTCAGCAGCTGGAACCTTTCTCCAGAGCTTCATGATTTGTTTGCAACGGCTAGACCAGTCTGGAGGGAGAGAGACTGAGTCAGAGGAGACTCCACCTGCTGGACGGCCGGGATGTTTCCCTTGCCCTCATCTCACAAGTACCTGGGTAATCTTGCTTGAGATTAGGGAAGTTAATGTTGGCATAGAGCACAGGTGAGATGGTAGACAGCTGACCCAACTCCTCATCCTTCTCCCAGCGCTGCAGGCTCCGCTGGTTATAGGACAGCCCATCGCCCTCACCCTCCGTGGTGGGTGTGGTGGGTGTGGAGGGTGTCGTACCCCCCGAGCCTGTCCAAGGGCTGTCTGGCTCACCGGGTTCTGGGCTAAAGAAGCCCCCGCGCTCCCTGGGGCGCAGGGGCGAAGAGTCACAGGGGGCCGGGATGCCAAGCCCCACCCAAGAACCTCAGGCCACTGCCCTGCCCCAACAGAGTAGGCCACCCAAACGGGAGAGGAACAGGCAGGGGGAGTGTCAGGACAGCGGCACACACATCCAAGGGAGGCAGAGTCCAGGCCCCACTGGAGGGAAAGGGGAACAGTGATTAACCACTGAGGTTAAGAATAGATACCAACCTAGAATCCAGGAACGGAGACTGGCAGAGGCCCGGGTAGGAGTCCATTGGGCTGTTGGAAGGGAGGTTGCCCAGAGGAAGTCCACCTGTAAGAGGAACATGGTCAGAGAAAGCTTGGTCACGGGCAAGCTTGGCTGCAGCAGTCTTTGAACTACTTCCCCAACTGCCTCACCTTGGAGAAAGGGCCTCTGCAGCGGTGTACGGCTGCCTTCTAGGCCTGGAGTTCCACAGCCCAGAGGCTGCTCTCGTTCAGAACCCAGGACATCCTTGAAGAGCTGCTGCAGGTCCTTGGACTCCATCTTGGGTAGTTCTGTTGGAAAATGATGAAGGACACTGCTGGGAAGACTGAAAGGTACAGGTGACGCCAGAGGTCTACAAACGTTCACACCCAGGAAGGGGTACAATAACCCTTCCTTGCTCCTTGTATCAGATTCCCCACTAGAGAAGCTACACAGAGCAGTCCCAAAGGCAGGACAGGACCTTCTCCTTTTGAATACAGGACTCTTATAGAAAAAAGACCCTGGGAAGTCTCACCTTCTGTGGGAATCCTGTCTAAGTCAGAGCTAAGCATCCCTTCACCTGGGGTGCCTGGCTTCTCGGGGTCACTGGGCACAGGGGATGCTTTTACGCCCCCATCCTCAGGTCCTGCAATTGCCAGAAGAAACCCATCAGCCAAGGCCATGAGGTGTAGAGGTACCACACTGACCACCATGAGCCACAGGGGAGCATCAAGTTTCCAGTCTCCAAATCTGACAGCGTTCAGGAGCACAGCAGACTGAAAGGGGGAGAGCCGAGATGGAACATGAGCTCACCTGGTGTGTCAGCCATGCCCTCCAGGCCGCGAGATTCTTCATCTGCAACCTCGGGACCGCCATCTATAACGAACAGTTCTCATGCAGTCAGAAATGGGCTGATGCCCAGCAGCTCCCCAGTTCCACAGTCCAGGGCATTTGGCTCACCTTTAATACTCGGAGGCCACCCCTTCCACACAAGATACCTTTTCCAGTTTCTAAGCTAGAGAAGGGTTGGACATCACTAACCTTTCTGCAAGGTGGGGAGCTCCTTCCTTTCTGAGCCTCCATCTCCCCGGGTTTTGGGGGTGCCTAGCCCAAAGCTTGGCCGACCCATCCCAACTGCAAAAAGGGCCTTCCGACTCAAGTCCAGCAGCTCCTTCCCAAAGAAGGCTTCCTGAGGAAGGAGTTGGGAGAAACAGCTTCTTGACACCCTGTAGGCACAGACACTCCCTCACCTGTCAAGAGCCCGAGACCCACCTGCAAGTAGGCAGGGAACATGTCCTCTAGTTTGCTCTTCTTGCGCCCCCGCCGCTGCTGCTTCTTCTTCTCATCCCCATCCACAAGGCCCTGTTCCATGGAGCCCTCTGCAGGCAGATCAACAGGCATCACTGTGGAGAGAATAGTATGGAAAACTAAGAGTCTCTGGGTACCGGGCACAGTGCACCCACCTCCACCTGGCACACTGTCACTCTCCCCCAAACCAGCCGGGGCTGCTGTCCTCTTGGCCCTTGCAGTGAGTCCCCAGCCCAGTCCTCCCGACCCTGCCGTGAGGATGCTGTGACTCCCACCTTCTCCCAGACCCCACTGGCGCCCTCACCCGTCTCACCCTCGTCGGGCTGCCCATCCCCACTCAACACCTCCGCCTGTGCAGCAGGCCCCTTTTTCACACGTGTATGGGATTTCCGCTGTCGCACCATGAAACCACCAATACCTATGAGGAGGTGGAGCTGAGGATGAGAAGCCACTGGGGACCTGGTGAGCTGCCCCTCACCACCCAGCTCCCATGCCAGGGCCTCACCAGGCCGATAGGGTTTGCGTTTGCGTTTTTTGCTTTCTTCGGTCTCTTCTTTGCCAGGTTCCACATCAGGGCTGGCAGGGCCCTCCAGTTTAATCTCGCACTCCATGTGCTCTACTCCACCTGCATGTGGGGACACAGACAATCAGGGCTGTGGGCCCTTTCACTTGTTAGCTTGCTGTGCAAAGAGCTTAGTACTGTGCCTTACAGCCACCCAGACAAGACCCACAGTGCCAGACAGCAACTGAGAGTGGTGATGCAGGCCCCACCAAATCCCAATTCCCACACACCTATCCACTACCCTCCCTCTTCCTGAAGTTCCCCAGCCCAACCTTCACCCTTGAGCAGCTCATCGGCATCCAGGTCTCCATCCTTCTTGTCATCAGGGCCAAGGGCATCTGAGGGCTCAGAACCCTCCAGTCCTGCCTCGCCTGGGAGGCCCAACCGTCCTCGCCGCTGGCGTCGCTTGTGCAGTGGTGACATGGTCAGGTTACGCAGCACAGCCATACCAGTTTCTGTCAGCCACACCCCCTCGAAGCGGAAGTACTGAGGCTCTGAACAAGGGAAAAGACCACGTGACCCCTGGATAAAGGCCCCAGCGAAACCAGAGCTCCAAGTTTCAACTATGTTCCCAGAAGAGACAAAAGCAGTAACAGACAAAGTCCAGCTTGGGGTCTGAGGGCTGGGAAAAACAGGCAATCAAGGAACAATTCTCCATCAGTGGCCAAGGGGAATCGGGGAGGGAATGGCTACTACTATAGAAGCCTGGTTGTGCTTAGATTCCCACCAGGTTCACCCAACAGATTCTGTCAGGTGCTCTTGCAGAGGGGCCCCACTTGCTAAATGCCAGCATACAGTGCACCAAGTGCCAGGAGTACCCATATCATAATGGAGGAGGTGGGCCCCGGTCTCCT
Organism: Petromus typicus; assembly: GCA_004026965.1. Taxonomy (NCBI): domain Eukaryota; kingdom Metazoa; phylum Chordata; class Mammalia; order Rodentia; family Petromuridae; genus Petromus; species Petromus typicus. The sequence continues at coordinate 10,067 of PVIR01017333.1, forward strand.
TCACTGAGAAGTACTTGTGCTCTCTGGACATCAGGCAGTAAAGAGGCGGTGCCAACTCAAGAAAGGTACCGTGTCTAGAAAACTGGAGCCCCTGGATCTAGTCACAACTTTACCACTAACTTATGAGATGACCTTGGGCAGGCCATCAACCCTGGGTCTTAGCTTCCTGCTCTTAGAATAAAAAGATAAAGGAAGGGTCAGAGGTGGACTAGGCAATCTATCTGATCTGGCTTTGGCATCCAGACTTCCGGCGACTCACCTGGCTCTTTCACCTTCATAGGCACCAATTCTGGAGGGGCAACTGGTGCTGCAGAAAGGACAGATGACTTAGGTCACTGCTCAAAAGCAAGGCACACTGACCTTGTCACCTCCTTCCCCCTCCCAGCACCCCATACTCACCCACAGGCTTTACCACATAGGGCTGGCAAGAAACACAGTCAAAGCCCTCATCGGCCGCCTGCTCCACGTCATCCTCAGTGAAGAGGCTCTCACAGCCCGCATGCATCCACCTGGGAGAACGAAGATGGGGGATGAGCACACAGGCAACCCCGGGCCAACACAGCGGAGCGCAGCCGACGTAAAGGGAAAGGACACTCTCACCGTTCACAGTGGCGGCACTGGATCAGCAGGTCCTCTTCCACATAAGGAGCGTGACAGATAGGACAGGTCACCAGACTGGCACAGGGCCCACAGTGGGTGTAGCTATTCTGCCACTCACAGTGGAAGCCAGGGGAGGCAGCCCCACACTGCATACACGACACGCACCTGGTAGGAACAGAAAGACAAACCCTCGGCACCTAACCTCGCCAAAGCACCCAGAGGTGCCCTCACTGACAGCCAGCCTGTCACACGTTCCATAACACATCCACTCCCACATCTCAGGCCCATACACCCTGTCTTCTCAGGCCCCAGGCTCCACAGAAGACCAAGTCTCCTTACCACTTGCACTTCCAGCCACCCTTGGGCACGGTGAGGAGCGGGGGGTCCAGGCAGTATGTGTGGTAGCTAATGTCACAGTCATCGCAGAGCAGCAGGCGTGAAGGGTCGGAGGCCTGGCCGCACACCTCACACACGATACACTCCACACAACGCCAGCCTTTCAGCAGCATCACCTTGGTGATCTAGTGCAACAGATGGGATTCCTCGGGGGTCAGGGAAGAGCACTTAAACAGTTTGGGTAGAGAAACCCCAGGGCACAGACCAGACTCCACTCTAGCAGAGAGGCTTTATGGAGAGCTTTCCCACCCCAAACAGCAGCTCTAGACAGACTCCCGGGCACCTCTGCTAACCAATGAACACCCTCCAGTAGTGAACCAGTACTGCCTTTGTGAGGGGGCTGTTTTTGAGACAGGGTCTCACCATGTAGTTTAGGCTACCCTTGAATATTGTATGTAGCCCAGGCTGGCCTTGAACACACGGCAATCCACCTGCCTCAGCCTCCTGAGTGCTGGGACTATAGTGTCCACTACCAGGCCCAGCACCATTGCCTTTATATAAAAGCAGAATAGCAACTGTTCACTAGCCAAGCCCCAAAGACTGTGGACAGAAGTAGGTTGTACTCTCTCCAGTTTTTCTTGAACATTTAGAACCTGTTACTATTACAAGTTAGTGAATGTTAGCTATGGACTAAATTACAAATTAGTATTATTAAACACCCTAAACCATCCTTAGGTCAAAAAGAGTGTATTCTTAAAAAAATAAAAAGTGTATTATCTCTGTGTATACATATTAACAGTTTTATGTTCTATCTCTAAACTATACAATTTTGTGATAATGTTGTCAGCATTTATATGACGGATTAAACTATACCAGCAAGTTTTATTTATTTATTTATTTTTTGAGACAAGGTCTCGCTTTGTAGTTCAGGCTGGTCCTGAACTCAGCCTCCAACTCAGCAATCCTCCTGCCTCTGCCTCCCAAGTGCTGGGATTACAGGTGTGAGCCACCACATCCATCATTGTGGTATGTGGTACTGATTGCTGGTGGGCCTGAGTCACCACACCTGGCTTTGTTGTATGTAGTCACCAGGGATCAAACCTGGGCCTTTGCGCTTGCAAGGCAGGCGCTGGAACCACTGAGTTAAATCCCAGGCCCTATACTAGCAAGTTCTGTTCTACCACCAAGAAACTAGGAAGTCAGCTACGTCCAAAGCACTTTTCCTCGAGAGAAGTTTGACAGCTACTGCTGACTGAAGAACAAGTTCCAGGCACAGAGTCACAGGGTAAGAGGTAATGTGACCAGGACAGAGGTATAGGGGAAGAAAGAACTGGAGGGCAGGCAAGGATGGGGAAAAAATAAACCAAAATACACACATACCCCAAAAAAAGAAATCAAGGAAAAAATGACCCTGTTCTCCACCCTAGAGCCCTGCGGCCCTGAACTCACCTTGCTGTTGACACAGTAGGGGTGATAGCACTGCGAGCACTGCGAACAAGCCAGGAGGTGGCCTTCCGCTCCCCGGCCGAAGCTGCCGCAAACCACACACATGTCCTGGGGAAACAGAAACTCCAACGTCCCACCCGGTCTCAGCTTACCCCGGCCCAGCCAACCACAACACTGATCTGAGACAAGGGCAGCAGGAAGTCAGGGCCAACCCCACAGCACTAAGACATTTAAAAGGACTACAGAACACGGGATCCTGCTCCTCCTACTCTGCCCACGGGAAGTGAGTTTTTCCAAATAGTTCTCCCTCACCCAATGGTAATGTGAATTTGTCTGAAACAGGTAAAGGTAAGAAGAAATTCAGGAAGATGGAGTAAAAAATGGTTAAAGCCAGGCACGGTGGTGCATGCCTATGATCCCAACACCTGAGAGGCTGAGGCTGGAGAACTCCAAGTTTGAGGCCAGCATTGACTACACAGTGAGTTCAAGGCCAGTCTGAACTACATATCAAGCCCCTGTCTCAATAAACTAAAAGAAACAAAATAAAACCCCTGAACACAAATGGCTGAAGGAGAGTGACACATATTATCAAATTCTTTTTGTTTCAAGACTATTCAGAGAGAATAGTTAAAAGCTACAAGCCTCAGCAGGGCAATAACTTCTTTTTTTGACAGTAATGGGGACTGCAGCCAGGGCGTTTATGCTAAACTACATTCCCAGTCCTTTTCGCTTCTATTATTGCGTCACAAAGTTACCTTAGCTAGGCTCAAACTTGAGACCTCCTGCCCAAGCATCCCAGAGTCCTCGGACTTATGGGCATGAACCACCATACCCACTGGCAAAGACCATTTCTACCTTTCTCAGTAATATACGAGATTGATTCAATTCAGTGTCCCCTCTCTCATCAGCTTGGCATGTGTAGCTGGTCCTTGGTTTTCCCCATTCCCCTCATGCACTGCTCAGCATGCCACTCTCAGAGCTGGCAGGCGGGGGTGGGGTGGGGGGGGTTTACCCAAAGTACGATACCTGCATGAGAACAAACTTGTCTGTGTTGGAGAAGAGAACCACAGTATTCTGCATGGTGTCGTCATCATCTTCTTCCTCCTCCTTACTGGGAGAGCTATCAATATCAGCCACCTTATAAACAGAATTGTGGAAAGTGAGAAAGATGAGCCTGGCGCAGATGACCTGCCTTCTCTTCAGTATGGGGGGTGGAGGTGTGAACCCTTGGCTGACATAAAGGCCAGACCCCGGGACTACGATACAGTAGAAAACCCCGACTTCCAAACGAGGTCTCAGTTAAATGGCACAGATGTCAGAGGCCTGGAACATGACCTCAGCCAGAGAGGCAGCAGGCCAGTGGTGGTGAATCTATGGCATGTGTGCCACGGCAGGCTGTTTGTATCACTGAAAGCTGTAAGAGGTTCACCAGCACTGCCTTAAGCCAGCTAGCATGCAGGTAACTGGCAGGATCAAAGGATGCTTAATTTTGAAGGCACTAGGTAAAGCATTCTAGGGGGATAGGAAACCTCTCCTTACTACCAGAGTCTCAATGGAGGAAGTGGTTGACTTTAGCCGGGCCCGTCCTCTCCCACGTCCTCCATGCGCTCCTCCGCGAGGCCGGCGTCTTCCTGGGAAACTACTGCTGCGACCCTGGGTGAGGAAAGAAAAGGATTTATAAAGCAAGTCAAGGTCCTGAGTGTTGAGTCTTTAGGCTTGGTGGGAAAAGAGGAGATGTGCTGAGCATGACAGGTTATAAGGAGTCCCACCCTGTGCAGGAAAAATGCCTAGCCCCCAGATATTATCAACAGTCTGGGTGTTCAGAATCAGACCCACTTCCCCTCCAAGAAGAAAGAGAGGTAGGTCTACATGATACAAGAGAAAAAAACAGTGACTTTAGGAGAGACCCAAGTTTCCGGTCCTTCTCCTGAGTGACCAAAAACTGAGTTAAATCCTTTGTCTCCTCTCTGTACCAGTAATCTCCTTAGCTTAGTGAAAAGTTTGACTAGAGGAACTCTGAATCTCTGGGATTCAGCAAGGTGAATACGACAGTATTACAACTACAGTTCTCACAGTCACATAACTTTGATTACATCCAGGGGCTAGACAGCTGCTCACCTGTTTGATTCGGGAACGGGCTGGGGAGCTGCGCCGCCGACCCTTGTCCCCCTCAGCCTTGCCTCCGCTGATAGCTGTCCCGGCATCACACAGCAGTGAGTCATCAGTTTCAGGCAGTGAGTCGGTACAGAGACGCAGGGAGCCCTCATCTCGGACCGGACTAACGTCCGTAGATACTCCCAGCTCCATGGACAGAGAGCCACCTCCCTCGGGGTCAGGAGAGCCCAGCAGGGGCTCTGAGCCAGGAAAACTGGCACTGGCATCACCCTGGCTCAGATTAGAGATCTCATTTACAATGTCAGATTTAATGAGAGTGGGTGGTAGAGGGGCCACTGGTGCACGAGGCTCCTCCTGCTCTTCACAAGGTGAGCCCTGGCCCGCCTGCTTGCATTCTGGGCCATAGACCTCCATAGGGGTCACAGGGGCCAGCTCCTCCGGGTCGAGGAGCACAGGGGAACCTTTAAATTCACAAGCCAAGCTGCCAGGGGTCTGTCCAGCCTCTGGCTGTGAACCTGGAGCATCAGTCCCATCGAGAGGGGCCATGTCTTCCTCCAAGCCAGAGAAGTCGTCCAGGGCTGGGGCAGGGCTGGGCGCGGGACAGGACAGATCCCCCATCGGGGAGGGGAGAGGGCTGGTGGCACTGGGTTCCAAGGCTGGGCATTCAGGTTCTGGGCCTTTCTCAGTCTCCATCTCATGTGGCTCAGCCTCGTCTGAGACCTCCATTGCCTTCCCCATGGGACTCAATGGGGAGGGGACAGACAGTGGCAGCGCAGGAGGGGAACAGGGGGAAGGAGAGGCACTGGGGGGAGGTAAGGAACGCTGAAGGAGCGGAGAACACTGTGGGGGGAGGGGCTCCATCAGGATGGGAGAAGCAGGTCCCACTGGGGAACCTGGAGATGGAGGAAGGATCATGGGGGGCACAGGCTCGGGGTCAGTGCAGTTAGCTTCTGGAGGAGGGCTGATGGGTGTCTCTAGGATAGGGGCAGCCAGTGGTGACTCAGGGTTACTGTCCCCTTTGGCACCAAAGGGGTACTCTAACTCTCCCAAAGGAGACAGAGCTGGCGGGGCCGCAGCTGGGATAATAGGTGAGAGTGGAGGAGGAAGAGGATCTGGTGGGGAGAGAAAAAGAAGGGCTCTTAGATTATATGTTATCATGAAGAGTTAAGATCATCCCAGGGAAAGGAGGCACCAACATACTCTTACCTGGTGGCATCAGCTGAGGTGACAAGGATGGTTCTCCTGATGGAGACAAGGGCAGCTCCTCAGGCAGAGGAGATAGAGGTGGTTCCCCAGGCTCAGACAGGGCCGGCTCTCCAAGCAAAGGGGATAAGGGTGGTTCCACCGGTTGGGGGAACAAGGGCAACTCCTCAGGTGGGGGGCACTGGCCTGGCACCTCAGGAGGCTCCTCAGGCTGAGGGGACCCACAAGGTAACTCAGGCCGGGGGGACAAGCATGGCTCCTCAGGCATGGGGGACAAGTGGGGCTCCTTAGGCTGAGGGGATAGGTGTAATTCCTCAGGCTGAGGGGACAAGCGCAGTTCCTCAGGCTGGGGCGACAAGTGTGGTTCTTCAGGCACAGGGGACAGGTGTAACTCCTCAGGCTGAGAGGTCAGACTCGGATCCTCCAGCACAGAGGACAGGCATCCCTCCTCAGGCCTCGAAGACAGGTGCAACTCCTCAGGCTGGGTGCAGTGTAGGGGTTCCTCAGGCTGGAGGCAAAGTCGAGGTTCCTCAGGCTGGGGGGACAGGCGAGGCTCCTCCAGCTGGGGGCAGAGTCGGGGCTCCTCAGGCTGAGGGCAGAGTCTCGGCTCTTCAGGCAGTGGTGACAGGGGTGACTCCTCCAGAGGAAGAGACATGAGCGAATCCTCTGGTGGTGGCGAAGCAGCTGAGTCTTCAGATGGTGGGGATGCGGGGGAGTCCTCAGGTGGTGGGGACAGGCGGGAAGCTTCAGGAGGAGGTGATGTGGGAGATTCTTCAGGGGGTGGAGACAGGGGAGATTCCTCAGGTGGCGGAGACAGGCGTGACACCTCAGGCAGGGGGGACAGGCGCGACACCTCAGGTGGGGGAGACATAGGTGAGTCTTCAGGCGGTGGGGACATGGGTGAGTCTTCAGGGGGTGGGGACAGGCGTGATGCCTCAGGAGGTGGGGACAGGGGAGACTCCTCAGGTGGAGGGGACAGAGGAGACTCTTCAAATGGTGGGAACAGACGAGATGCCTCAGGTGGTGGAGACATGGGCGACTCTTCAGGTGGAGGGGACATGGGCGACTCCTCGGGTGGTGGAGACACGCGAGATGCTTCAGGTGGTGGAGAAGTGGGCAATTCCTCAGGTGGAGGAGAAAGGGGGGACTCCTCAAATGGTGGAGACAGGGGTGACGTTTCTGGTGGTGGGGACAGGGGCGTCTCGAGTGCAGGAGATGCAGGCGACTCCTCTGGTGGAGAGAAGGATGACTCCTCCAGCGGAGAAAAAGGTGATGGTTCAGGTGGGGGAGACAGAGGAGATTCCTCAGGTGGTGGAGAGAGAGGTGACTCTTCAGGCATCGGGGACACACATGAGGCCTCCGGCGGTGGAGATGCAGGCGACTCCTCAGGTGGTGGGGACAGGCGTGAGGCCTCAGGTGGCGGGGACGTGGGTGACTCTTCAGGTGGTGGGGACAGGGGCGACTCCTCAGGTAGGGGTAGCAGTGGCATTTCCTCATTTAGTGGGGCCTCTGACTGGGGCTCAAGTTGGGCCCCTGATCGCCCTGTAGACACAACATACTACATTCCTACCCAGCTCAGATCTACTCCACAGAAAGCACAGATCTGAGGCAAAACAAAGCTGTCTCTTGCCAGAGAATAAACAGGGATTAATTTCAGGGACCCCTACTCACCTAGTGGTTTGGCTTCACATTGCAGGGGCCCCGGTTCCTTGGGTTGCATAGAGGTCACGTGCCCACCCTTTGGCTGCCCTTGGCATGCAACGTACAAAGCATCAGGCCCATCAGTGGGGATATCGCCAGACTCTGGGGGTGAAAATCTGCAGAGGGTACAGGGGAGCAGGCACTGTGGCTCTCATCACTTCACAACTAAAGAGGCAACCTGGGGCAAGCCGTGAATACTGCAGACTGTGCTGCCCACCTTAGCTCTCCTCTGATAGTCCCTGACAGTCGCAGTCCTTCTGACCCCCCATTCTCACCCCAACCAGTCAACACTACTTACTTGCTACAGACAGAGGGATGCTGCTCAGCAACAGAAATGAGAGGCTGACCTCTCTGGGCTTTGTGGCAGCGGTGACAGAGTGAGTAGTTCTCAAACCACTCTGAGTTGGGATTCAGCTCTGATGAGCCTACCCCACAGGCCCGGCATACCCGGCATGCCTAGTGGAAAGGAGTGGGTGAAACAGGCATTTATCAGCCCAGCAGCAGAGACTGGAGAAGAGTACAGGACTGGTCAGTGCAGGGAAACTCAGGGTGCTGCAGGAGGCACAATCAGGAGACACTCACCTTACACTTCCAAGAGTGAGCAGGCACTTCCTCCATGGGCGGTTTTAAGCAGAAGGTATGGTACCCTTTGTCACATGTCTCACAGACCAACATCTTAGAGTCGTTCCCAGGCTTTCTGCAGGGCACACAGTACACGACAGGGTCCTCCCACTCATCCTCGTTTTCAACTCTAACCTGTGCTTCTCCTGAGGCTTCCCTCCTGTCCTCTTATCCTTACCTGCAGGCTTGGCACACTTTGCATTCAGGGCACTGCCAACCAGCACGTTTGCGGGCAGTCAGAGCAGTGTCCAAGCAGGCCCCGTGATAGTGATGCCCACAGCTGGTACAGAAGAACAAGTCACACAACTCCCCTGGCCCCTCACATACTGCACAGCGAGCCTCCTCTGCATTGGGAAGGGACAGACAGCAGATTACCGATGAATTTCTGGCACAGCTGGGGCAGTATCATAGACGTAACAGGTATACCACAGACACAGAATGGACAAATAACCAATAGTCACTCAGTGCCTCTCCAATATATGTCAGATACGACGCTAGGCACCACACACACCAAGAGACAGGCAAAGCCCCTGCACTCAGAGTTCACATCTAATTTAGTGAGATAAATTAAAGGTTCTGACCAGTGCTCTGCAGAGTACCAAATTCCAAGCACACTTGGCCTCTCATTTGCCCTACGTCCAAAGGATAAGACTTCGCACCCAGATGTGCAGCTCCCTCTCTGTGCTCCGGGCATAGCAGCTGCAGTGTTTTCATGGATAAGAAGGAACCGCTGGCAGTCGCGCAGGGGAAATGGTAAAGCCGTGGACATCTGGGTGAGCGGCAAGGGATGGAGGCACCGAGCCTGGTGCAGTGGGAGCAGCGCTGCCAAAGATGGAGACAAAGGCTCAGTGCCAGTCAGCTTTTTCCAGAGAACAGTTTAGGCTCTGCCCCAGTATGCCCACTGTCCTTTCTCGTACTACCCTGACTCTCAGAAGCCCACCGGCCCTGCCCATCCTCTGCGAGCCCAGCCCTGCTTTCACCTACGCACAATCCCCTGGCCTTGGCCCTACCTGTGAGATCCCTGAGAAGATGGCCTTGTCCACACCACATAGTTCTGGGCCCTCCTGTCCCCACACACCTGCTGACCACGCAGCACACCAATGGTGTGCCCAGCAGGACCCTTCAGGTGGAAAGAGATAAACAGAGAGCAGAGTTAATACGGTGACAGCCAGCTCAGGATGACACAGCCCCTACCCAGTTTCCTCCCCCACTTCCCATCACATACCTCCAGGTTCTCCTAGGTGGGCAGGTGTAAGGCCCTCAGGGAAACCAATCTGTGACAGGTCCTCACTGGGCAGTACTGCCTCACTGGGCCCTGCATTCCCGCCAGGGGTCACCACTGGAGACCGGGGCCAATCAAATGGCAACTCAAAGCGCCGTAGTTCCCGTTGCCCATGCAGACTGGGCTCCCCGCAATTACAGAGAGCACAACGCCGCACTGGACCCCCACTGTGGACACACAAGCATCAGCACTGTGCCAGAACCCCACCGACCCCATGACCTGGGTACACTCACGCTTCTAAATCATCTCACTTGAAGCCCTAGACTCTCAACTCCTCATGTGCCTGTATGTCCCCAATTCTCCCAAATGAGTTACCTGGAGTCCGGAGGAGGCTCCTGAAGCCTTGGACTCCCAGAAGTAGGGTCCGAGACCTCCCCCACATGTGGACTGGGAAGGTCTGGCTCAGTAGTGCCTGGATCCTCAGAGGCCGCAGGTCCATCAGCTGCATGAACAGACAGGACAGCACGTATCAGCCTGATGTACTACAAAGTCCATGTACCAAACTTAAGAGATTATCCAAAACCTTTTGTCTCAAAGAACAAGATTCTTCACTTAACTATCTATTACACAGACTCAGTTTACGTTCCTATACCAGGACCAGAAATATAAGGCTGCCCATGAAGAGACAAAAACCATAAACACAGAGTTCGTTCTACTTACCTGCCGGTTCTGAATCTTTATCCTCACCAGGCTGCTTCTGGCTGTCCATCCCTCTCTCCGACTGGGCTAGGCCCTCTCGGGGAGACCTGTTGGTACCAAGTGATATCTGTATGTCCAATATGTCTCCCCAATAAGCTCTTTCCCCAGAATCCCAGAAGGAAGTCAGCCAATGGTGACAGACATGAGAGCCAAGCCTCACCTACAAACTCCCATAATAATGGCAAAGAAAATTATTCTCCCTAATCCTTAACCCATTACCTCGTTCCTCCCCAGGTAAACATACAGCCTTTTCTCCCACTCTGAATTCTCAGGGGATCTACTTCACTTCCACCTTCCATAATGCTTCCTAGGGCCACAGCATCCAAATAAGAAATACATCTACTTTACATCTAGTACTATCTTTTGCCTCACCTCTGAGCCCCTGATTTCTGATGGGACCTATTCCCTGTTCTGGATGTTTCCTCAGCTAACATCCTTAGATGCTGGTCAGTACCAACTCAGAAATAATCATGACCCAGGAAATCTGACTCCAGACAAAAATCCCTTTCCTGAAGCAGAATCCTTAGGTTCTTGGAAAAAACAACACACTACTGAAACTAAAGACTAACTATGGCTGTATCTCCCCAACTCCCACAAGTTTTAACTAAGACATTCCAACACAAGAGAACAAACTCCAATTTCCACCCAAATGTCCTCATTTAGAGCTCAGGTCCACCCTTGGCCCAGACTCTCAATCAGCCCTGGTTCTCACCCAGCCTGAAGGCCTCATGTTGTTGCCCTTAGCAACGCTAACTGCCCTTCCTCCTCTGAAGTCCCTAGTAGTTAACAGAAGTGGGCCTTAAGAGTTACTGAGCATGTGTAACCAGGCCTGAGGCTAAGCATGCTGGGAGTTGTAGTCTCAGGAAGCACACTGCCACTTGGAGGAGGTCTAAATGGGGCAGGACATGGCAGAGTAGCTTCCTTCCTCTTCTGTCAAGCAAGGTTTCCACACACATGGGCGGGGGGAGGGGGGGAATAACGGTCCCCTGTCCCCCTTCTAAGATATGCCAGCCTGTACCAGAATCAAATGAAACACACTAAAGTTATACCTTAAAAAAGGTGAGCCTCATACCCTTGAAAACACTTTTACTAATCTATGAGGAATATACACATAGTAAAAAAACAGAAAAGAGTAAAGAACAAGAATAATTATAAAAACAAGAAATAGGAAGAAAATGTAAGAAGAAAAGTGGTAAGAACAGGTACCAGCAGCTGTTAGTGAGAATTCTCTTAACTGGAGAAAGTATGTAATGCTTTTACTACACAGTGATAGAAGGTGGTAGGGTGGTGGAAATCCCTAAGAAAGAACTGTAAATAATAAAAGTTTGAGAAATTTATCTCCCACTTTTTCTCTTCTCTTCACAACAGTGCCCACAGCAACTTTAAAAACGACAATACTTATCTTTTGAAGTGAAAGGCAAACACCCCGGTCAACTACTTGGGACTGAATGACAGTGGAACCCTCAGAGGTGCCCAAGATTGATAAATCAATTCTCTGACTCCCAGAATATCAGTCCTCCTTCTCTCAACTCACACTTTATTTCCAGATATTGCCAATACCTTTCCTGTGTTCAGGTCACAGAAAGGACATTATCTTACTTTTCCCTAACACTGAGAATCTACTAAATAGGGCACATTAAAGCATCACTTGATACCGCTCACAACCATACCCAAGCCATCTCTCTTACCCAACCCCGTCACATAACCACATCTAAAGAGAAAGCAGGGTGGGTCATTTGGCCAGCTCACAGCAAAGCTGCTCCAGAACTCCAAGGGCCCTGAGGAGCTCCCTACAGAAAGCTGTGGAGCTGGATGGAGGTCAGGGCAACAGCCAGACCCTCCTCACTATTCAGTCATTCAAGGCCTGACCACACCCAGAAGGTCCAAAACAGCCTCAAAGTTTTCTAAACGTTGCGCCTTGCTATATCTTACCTACACATTTCCCTAAAGATCCTCTCAAAGTTGAGGCCAAAGAAGTCACAAGCAGCAAAAATTAAAAACAACAGTGATAATACAGTGGGTAGGAGGAGAACTGCCTCATACAAGGCCACAGCAACAAATTCCTCTGCCCTCCCCGAGTGTAGCTTTCTGAGGCTGGCAAAACTGGCACTGACCAAGAAGGTACAGAAGCCATCTTCATTCAACCTTGGGGAACAAGAGTATCAACAGCCACCTGTCAGAGGCCCATTCATGGGGCCATGGAAGAAGATGAGAGACTAAGAAGCAATGAAAGTGTCCTCCAAGCTGTACCAAACAATCCAGAGGCACCGCCAAGAAGCCTGAACCTCAGTCCCTGCTTCCCACATCTATACCCCAACGCTGAGGCCCACTGCTAAGCCCTTGAACACATCTCAACAAATAAAGGCAGAAGGTCCTGTCTCATCATTCTTGGCCAGTGCACCCACACACATATACACCAGTGGGTTTTCCTTGGATCTGAACTGGGCTAGTGCCCGAGCAGGTTTCTTCTGACCCCAGGAATAATAGCTTGCTGATACCCCGTAGTTCTACAAGACAGAGCCCCAAAATATCAGGAAAGAAGGCAAGGATATATCTCAGCCCACTTTCTCCCTGTGCCCATTCCACACCACCAGTTTTTACTCCTCTTTTCCCAAAGGGGAAACGGAGGCTTGCACAAGTGAAGGCTAAAGCAGGCCCTTGAGTGAACAGCTCTTCAGTGGGATTCAGGACTTCCTGGTTCCCAGCCTGAGAATCAAACCACACCTCTCTCCACCCCCAGTTTGGGTCAGCCCTCCAGGAAGGATCTGAATGGCAACACTGCCCTGCAAACACCCTCCATACTGTCCTGGGGTCTTCCTAGGGGCGGCACAGCTAACGAAGCCCGATCCCACTGAAGGAACTACCAAAGATAGGGGACAGACAGACAACACTTGGGGCTCCCCACAGAAGGAAGGAGCAGAGTACAGTTCACAGCTCACCTCACTCCGCCACCTCTGTGCCACCTCTCACCTCCCAGAATCTTACAAGTGCAAACCCCTCCCTCACTTCTCCCCCTCCCAGATCAGACTCAAGGAGATCTAGCACATGTATGTTGGAGGGGGTGGGGTGAGGGAGCAGAACGTCCCAGCCAAATCCCTGCTGGGCAGTATGACAGGTGTGAAGGGGGCTGTCCCAGCCCAGGGCCCAGAGGCCAGGACATGAGGCTCAGGCTGCATCCCCCCTGTCGCACATACACACTCCTTCTCCCTAGCACCTGACAGGGTTGGAAACACTGACTGCCCACAGAAATGAGCTCGGACCAAGCCTTTTCTCCTCAAAGAGGTACAGACCACCGTACTCTGCGGGGCTGAGACAGGATCACGGCACCGGTTAACACTTCCTGGCCAGAAAAGGGCCAGAGAAGTCTGGGAGGGGCCTCCAGGACTGGCCATGGACTCGTGGGCAGCCAGCTCTCCTCACCAGGCCCAGAGAGCGGGAGACAAAAGCCATTTTTTGCAGCCCACATTCGCAGGGAACAAATCTCAACGGCCTCCTCTATAATCCCCTGGAGATTATGTCCATCCCGAGAGGAGGGGAGGCGAGGCAGGCTAAGACAGCACTAGGCCTCACCAGGGTCACTCCGGCAGGCAGGGATAGTTTAAAGTTGAACAGCAGGGCCAGAGCTGCCCCCAGCCCCGCCTCCTTCTTGCCCAGCCACCCCCTTGATCACACTAGTCAGTTTTCACACACCCCTCTCCTTTGCTCAGAGAAAGAAGGCCTGGTGAAGGATCTAGGGTTCCTTGAGTTTCCGAGGGACTACTCTGAGTGCCTGTCCGGGGTAGAACAACCTTAAAGTCCAACCCGGCAGTACGTCCGACCTGGCAGTGGCAACCTCTCCCTCATCCCAAGTTGTTCAGTTCCAAGGCCAACATGAACCCTGGGGGAACCAGCAGCAAGCTGGGATTGGCACTGGCACGAGGGCTCGGGTCCTACTTTAGTCGAACTCCCCTCAACTCAAAAATAAACAAGCAGCGAGGCTATCTGGACAGGTTCCCAAACTCCCGTGGTTCCCTGAACCCCCAGTCTTTAAAGAGGCACACCCCAAGACACCAGGCCTCTGGTCTGCCCTGGCGACTGGCTCAGGTTCCCTTGACAGACCCTGCCAAATGAACCCTCCCTAGCTCTGCCACCCCCTTCTCCAACCTAAAGGCCAGCACTGGCCAAGATAGTCCATCTGGCTGGGCCCCCAGTCCAACCCTTTCTTGGCCCTCTCTAGCCGGGCGAACTTCACTCACCTCTTCACAGGGCGATCCAGAAATCCTCATCCGAGAACATGGCCAGAGCCCGGGCCGCTCCCCGACCTCCAACCGCCAGAGCGATCACAGCCGCCCCCCGCACGGGGGGGCTTAGGGGGGCCAAGAACGGTAAATCCAGGTCGGAGTGGCCACCCTCCCCCTCACCAAAAAAAGCAAGAAGCCAAGGGGAGGTTCTCTGCCTCAGGTTCCAGCAGTTTAGGTTTCCATGGACAGCCCCAGGGTGGCGAATCCCGAGCGGACACAAAGAGAGCACCGGTGGCTTTGATCTTGGGCGAGCAGGCTCCGCATCCGCGTCGCCGGGCGGCCTCTGAGTCCTAGGGCCCGGCCAGCGCCCCGGCCGCCTGCGCTGGGCTCGGGCGGAACGTCGAGGCTCTCCAGATGGAACGTCGAGGCACCTCCCCAGCAGCCCGGAAGGAATGCCGCGCCGCCCCGCGCCGGGCCCGGATGGAACGTGAGCCCCTCACGGCAGCGCCGAGCCCCTCTCCCCGCCGAGCCGGCGCCCTGGGGCCGCGCGAGCTACGGCGACGCGGGGCCGGCGGGGCCGCGGGGCTGAACCTGACACACACCCAGCGCCGGGCTCCTCGACCCCGAGCGCTCGGCCCCGGCGGCCTCGAGCCCCCAACCTTCTGCTCCCCCCGGGGAAGGGAGGAGGGTAGGTGGGCGAGGAAGAGGAAGGGGCGGACGGTGCGAGCCCTCGGCCCGCTCCCTCCGGCCGCTCCAGGCCCTGCGCTCGCCTCCCTTCCCCTCTGGCCTCGGAAGCTGCCCCGCCCCCGGCCTGGCTGGCTCCGGTCGGCGGCACCCCCTAGACCCCCGGCTGGCTGTGATCGCGGGGGGCCTAGAGGTGCATGGCCCAGCCCCGGCTCCCGGCGCCGGGGGTCAGGAAACTGAGCGGAAAGTGGGGACCGAGGCAGCCATTTGCAACCGGAGAGGAAAGTAGTGCAGCGCGGCGCCGCTCCGCCTCCCCCCCTCCGCCTCCTGTTCGGCCGGTAGGGTGGTTCCTCCGAAGGGGCTATTTTCAGGCCCGAGATCTGGGCAGCGGTCGTGGAGATTCGTGAAGCTTCCGGCGCGAGATCTGGGGGGAGGCCTTTTGCTCGGGGAACCCCACTCGAGAAGGGGAGAAAGGAGAAGATGCGGCCCTATTTTGTGTTGGAGCGGGGCGGCGGAGGGATACGGCCCTTTCGGAGGAAAGGCTGTGACTCTGCAGTTCTACGCACACGCTGGGGATCCCTCCGCCTCGGGTTAACCCCGACCGCGCCGGGCCGGCTGCTGGGCAGACACGTGGGAACGAAGACCCCCTCCTCTTCTCCCGGGCCCTGGAACTGCTTCCTTTACCTCCTGGGCGGCAAAACTAGGCTTCTGGCCACTTTCTGGTTCCATTGCCTTGTAGTCATCGGTCCCTAAAACTCCTGCTGCCCTTTTGCCTTGGCCAGGGGCAATCTTTCCCGGGAGGGGGATGGAAGAAGAGATAGGAGATTGGCCGCTGCTCTGCATCCTGGGAACTGGAGTCCGCAAATGGAGAAAGTGAGGCAAGGCGCCTGGCGCTGCAGAGGTTGGTTTCTTGCCACGTTGGGGTAAGTTCTTGCCCAAAGAACTGGACAAGTCCTTAGTCTTATGGCACTCGGACCCCCCATAGGAAGAAAGGACTGTCGGTTCCTGCACAATCACCAACACACACCACCTCCCCATCAAAACATTAATATAGAGCTTCCCTAGGGAGCCTTTTCAGGGTGTCCCTACCCCCATCTCTAGGCTTTCCAAATCTGTTTGCTTCCCCGCTTTTTTTTTTAAATAAGCTAAAGTAGCCTGGCTACTACCTGGCCGAAATACTTTTACTGTGGACAAGACTGAAGAGCACACTCTTGGCAGGGACCCTTATCCAAGTCTGGATGAGAGAACAGATAGAAATGCATTTTCTGCTTCAGCTATATGTACACCTGAGGGAGAAAGAGACAAAGTATGTGCTAGAGATTTTATATCTTAGTTACCCCTAACCACACGAGTTATCTCCATATTACAGATGAAAAGACTGAGACTAAGGTTAAAATGCCCAAGGAATCATATTGTGAGAACCTGAGCCTTGATTTAAACCAAAAGCCATGTTTCTCCTTGCATTTAAAAAGAAAAACTTTTATAAAAGGAAAAGGGGGGGAAAGAGGCAGGCAAATTAGGCCTAGACCTAGTTTGGCAGAGAAGGGTCTCCAGCACAGTCCAACAAAACTTCCTGTGGTGATGCAAATGTCCTATACACGGTCTCACTGGATAGCCCAAACCACATGTAGCTGTTTAACACTTTGAAATGTAGGTGGTACAAGTAAAGAGCTAATTTTACTTTAAATCACATACCCATGTGTAACTTGCAACTTCCTATTGGACAGTGCAGGAGACCTGGCCTTGGTCATAGAAGGGATCAAGTCCTGTGCTTTAGGTTCTCTGCTCTGACCATTTCAGAGAAAACTAACAAAAAAACTTCCGTAATGACTCTGCATCGACTCTGCATCAGTCTCTACTGTAGTAGAATAAGTAAACTAAGAGATGGAAAAAGGAAGGTACCTCCCTGGGCTGTACTAGAGAAAGAGAAAAGCAGACGCTCATTAGAAAGACCTCCAATATTAAGACAGCTACCATTGTAATGGTTTATTACATAGAATCTAGAATGCTAAACATTTTATCATCTCAATCCCCACCTGAACCTTTTGAAGCAGATTTAACGTTTCATACATAAAGCTGGACATGGTGTCTCACACCTGTAATCCCAGCACTTGGAAGGCTAAAGGCAGGAGGATTGCTGTGAGTTTGAGGCTGAGCTCAGGGCCAGCCTAAACTGCAAAGTGAGACCCTGTCTCAAAAAACAAACAAAAAAATATTTCATAAATAAAGCTGAGGCTCAGAGATGAGTGACTATGTTTAGAGAGAAACCATTAACCAGCTACAATCATTTTGTTGTCTCCAGGCCTCAAGAGTGCTGTTGTTAAACATTCGGGAAAGATCAGATGTTTGTAAGTTTAGCCCAGACCTGATGGTTATGGCAGTCGTAGGCCCCCGGAATGACTCTGCTGGTCAGTGGTGCAAAATAGACCAAACTATAATAAGAGAAGATGGTGACTAGCTTTAGAACTTCTTTTTTCTTTTTTTGAGACAGGGTCTCGCTTTGTAGTTCAGGCTGGCCCTGAGCTCAGCCTCAAACTCATATCACAGCAATCCTCCTGCCTCTGCCTCCCAAGTGCTGGGATTACAGGCGTGAGCCACCATGCCCGGCACTGTGGTATGTGGTATGTGGTACGGATTGCTGCTGGGCGTGAGTCTCCACACCCAGTATTGTATGTGGTTTCTGGGGATCGAACCTGGGTCCTTCTGCTTACAAGACAGGCACGGGAACCACTGAGCTAACTCCCCGGCCCCTAGCTGAAGAATCTAAGCCACTGAGATTGCTCTTCAGAGTGTTTTTTCCAGCAGTCCCCCGTTTTTTAGATTCTGGATCAGAGAAAGAAAAGCAGTTGGCAGGATTCTTAAAAATCAGGTGACAAACCTCCAACTATATGCCTAAAGCCAGATACGGACATCAGGACCAAAAGTCACATGTAGATTCTGTCTATCCTCCCCAAACAAGTGCATTAACAAAGTACTTTAGCCTCTCTCAATTAGCAGGAGAGATCTTTGTTGTCACTATGAAGATGATACTGTAACATCACGCATGTAACTCTAGCAATTTCTTGGAGAATTGGGCAAGTTAGGCTCTCAAGCTAAGAGCAATAATCAAGAAAAATAGAGGCAAAAGCACCAAAACAAAACAAAAAGAACCAAACCTTTCTAACTGAAATACCCATTTCCTTCTGAGAAGGCAAATCAATGGGAAAGGGCAGAAAACAATAGCTTTTTAACACCTTTTAAAAAAAAGTGCACAATTCCAAAATGTGAAAGGTGCAAAAACACTGAATGTATGAAATGTCCATTATTATAATAAAAAGGATGAGAAATACGAGGGACTGATGTGCATTAGGAGCATTATTTCTTTGCAACTTTCTTGGGGAATCAATATCAAGTTTTCTGCCATTATGTCCTTCCTGATTTTGTATTCTGAGACAAGATCTAAGTAGCTCAGGCTGGCCTTGAACTCTCCATTCTCCTGCCTTAGTCTCTCTAGTACTAGGAATACAGATATGTACCACCACACTCAGCTCTGTTTAGTTGAGAGGGGCTTCCTTCCTCCTCCCCAAATCCTACCCACTGAGTTGCAACAAATGCCAAGGCCCAAGGACAGCTAGGTCAGCATGTGTCAACTGGCCACTAGAGGGCAGTGTTTCTGCAGTTAAAGGATCAGACTAGGATGGGTGGGGCAGCCAATTAAACTGTACAGTCTAGGGAGAACCTAACAGAATAGGAAGGAGAGAAAAGCAAGTAATGATTATGGTCCTTAATAAATTAGGAATAAAAACCAAGAATGAGGTAGGAGGAATAATCTCCACCAAATACCACAGCCATTACTCCTAGGAAAAGAAGACAAAATATTACCTGGGCTCTCCCAGGTGCAAAGAAGTCAACAAAAGATTTCTCATTTTATTTGCATATATACATTGTAACCCCAGGGAACTGGCTCTATTTCAGAAGTCCCTAGCTCTGTTTAACCACCCAACACCCAAAACCTACACAGAATGAGCCCTATATAAACAATGCTCAGGACTCACATACCAAGCCCACAGATTGTAACAGAATTCATTTAGCAAAAACAGGGACATGGGGACCAGGGCCCATGAGACATCCCTGCCCTTTTGTAAACATTGATAGCCAGGCCACTGGAACCTGGAGAAAGTGTGCAAATGTGAGGGTACCATATTAGGTGCCTAGAGGGCCAACAGACACACTGGTAACCATACCCGTGAGGTCCTGAGGGTCTGCCCCACCCAGCCTAAGTGCCAAGGGCAGAAAAGAGGCAGTCACCCCATATCCAAAGGTTCACATGAGATAGCATCGACGCTCTTGTCCGTAGAACTTCTCCACACGAGCAATTTCCTGGATGACTTTGATGAAGACGTCTTGAGTCAGCTACAAGGAAGGAATAGGCATTCAAGGCAAATCAGTTCACTGCTGTGGTCACTTTGCTGTAGGGTGACTCACATTCCCATCGTCCCCACCACCACGAAACTCACGAGACCCCGCCACCCCTCCCACCATCCTAACGTTCAGGCCCAGTACCTGACTCTCCCGAGCAGATGACTCCATAAATGTTGCGCCCCATGATTCAGCTAGCTTCTTCCCTTGGACTGTGTGCACCTCTCTGGAAACAAATGTGTGACATAAAGATGAATTAGACCAACTTCTCCAAGTTCTCAGCAAAATGTTTACAATCTAGACTTACTCTGATGCCTCTGACTGCCCCAAGCTTTGAGCCAAAGACTGAATGAGAAAATATAGGTAAACAAAAGGATCAATGTGTTAATCTAGAACTGTGGCTTAAAATAATACGACTGTGATTTTTGTGATGGAAAAGCTACCTTCTCTCTTTTTTTTTTGGAGACAGGATCTCACTTTGTGGTTCAGGCTGGCCCCGAGCTCAGCCTCAAACTCACATCACAGCATTCCTCCTGCCTCTGCCTCCCGAGTGCTGGGATGACAGGCCTGAGCCACCAGGCCCGGCACTGTGGTATGTGGTACTGATTGCTGTGAGTCTCCACGCCCAGTATGGTATGTGGTTACCGGGGATCAAACCCGGGTCCTTGCGCTTGCAAGACAGGTGCTGGAACCACTGAGCTAACTCCCTGGCCCCAAAGCTACCTTCTCTTAAACAAGGTAAAAATGGAGAGGTGAAATGAGCCACTAGCAGAACTAGATTTGACTAGAAGTTTCTTCCCCTTGACAGAGGAGATGTACATACCTGTCTGGGGAAAGATCTGCCTTGTTTCCCACTAGCACCACCGGCAACCTGTGAGGAAACAGCCAGAAATAGGATCCTATCCCGTGTTCGACAGATCCCAACTCCCTTCACATCTGGGCCTCTGTGCCTCACCAAACCAGTCATGACTATGTCCTCGCTTCCTCTCTGACTTGGACAGTCCACCTCTGTGCTCCCTCCCACCCTCTCATCTCCACACTGTGTCTATCCTGTGGGCCACCTACCGGGTCTTCCCATGGCCTTGGTGTAGCTTCTGGTACAGACTCTGAATGACTTGGAAGCTTTAAACACAAGAAATACAACTATAACCTTAATTTTGAGAAGTCCTCAGATCCTCCCAAGATCCCTACTCACAACTTTGGTCACTTACCTATGCAGAGAAGTGACGGAATACACCAGCACATACCCATGGACTCCAATGATGAGTGAGTAGGGAAGAATGCTATACTCATCCTGACAAAAACAGAAGCATCAGTACCTAGATCCATACCACTCAGAGGCCAAAGGCTGACAGGACAGAGCCCAAGTGTCCTTTCTGTGACACTACCTGCTTCAATCACTTCTTGTCAGTATTTATAGAGCAGTTCTAATAAGCACTATACACTATTAGAAGCTTAAAATATTTTGCTTTTTGAGACAGGGTCTTGCTATGTAGTTCAGGCTGGCCTCAAACAGCAATCCACCTGCCTCAGCCTCCTTGGGTGCTGGGATTACACAAGTGTGCCACCACACCCAGTTAAAATACAATTTTTGGGCCGAGGATTTAGCTCAGTGGTTGTGTTTGGCAGCAAGTGATCCCCAGTACCACATACCACAGTGCAGGGCATGGTGCCGATGCTTGTAATCCCAGCACTCAGGAGGCAGAGGCAGGAGGATTGCTGAGTTCAAGGCTTGGGTTACATAGTGAGTTCAGGGCCAGCCTGAACTACAAAGCAAGACCCTGTCTAAGATAAAATAAAATGAAATAAAATAAAATACTATTCTTGGTCAGGGATTTAGTTCTGTGGGACCATGCCTGCCTTGCAACCACAAGATCCTGAGTTCAATCCCCAGTACAAAAACAAGATAAACTAATTAAAATACTATTCTTGTAATACTGCTTTACACATGAACCAGAGACTAGTGGACTTTGTCTCCGAGGAGTGAATTGCCATGTTTGCATACCCTACCCAAACTGGTACCTGTCCAGCTGTGTCCACCAGTTGTAGGTGAAACTCATCTTTGCCAAGAGTCACTGTCTTGCTGTAAGCTGAAAAGAAAAAGAAACTTGACTATATGTCTCACAGGGCCAGCAACACATGCCCCATATAGTCTTTACCCTGGGGGTTACATAATTGGATCTGGTCCATGGAGTTCCAGGAAACTGTAGCAGACATGTTAGGGGTTCTTTTGTTTTTGTTTTGTCCTTTTAGTTTTTTTGAGACAGGGCTCTCGCTTTGTAGTTCAAGCCGGTCCTGAACTCAGCCTCAAACTCAGCAATCCTCCTGCTTCTGCCTTCCATGTGCTGGGATTACAGGCGTGAACCACCACACCCGGCATTGTCGTATGTGGTTACCTGGGATGGAAACCAGGGACCTTGTGCTTGCAAGGCAGGCTCCAGGCTCCAGAATCACTGAGCTAAATCCCCAGCCCATCTTGTGTTTTTGTTTTAAAACAAAATCACATTGTGCAGTTCAGGCTGGCCTTGAACTTGAAAGATCCTCCTGCTTCAGCTTCCTTAGTCCTGGGATTACAGGCTTGATCCACTATGCCCAGCTCTATGGTACTTAGTATCTACAGGGTTGCTAGAGAGATTAGATTTAAGGACTAAATAAATCACCCCTTGACAACAGGGAAATCCCAAATTATGGGTGCACTCAAGCACTCCAGGTCCTCTCTACCCTAAAGGAGACAAGACTACTCACTGTTTTCCACTGTAGGATCGTAGCCTTCCAAGAACTCATTTTCCACAAACTGATGAGCCAAAGAGGTCTTCCCTGTGGGCACAAGTAGTTGCATTCTATTTATCTGTTCCCATCATCTATCCTCTTAAGACTGTGGCCCAGGGCAAAAGGCACCCCAATCAGCACCCCAAGTGCTGAATGTCCCAAGCAAGGCTTTCCCCTTTTGTGTTATGGCCACACATCAGAATTCTGCTCCCCCCTTAAGCAAACTTGCCTCCTGCCTTTAACCACATCCCCATAAGATCCAAGATGCCCTAAAATAACCCCCCTTTGCTTCAGCACACCTGGGACCATTAGCCCCTCGAAGGCCGCGCCGGTGCCTTCAAAGCCGACCTCACTTCCACTCGCGGGAGTAACAACAGGGACCACCGTGAGGTTCTCCGCATTAACCCTTACGTGCTCCGCTTCCTGCAGCCCTCAACACACCATCAGCCTCGTGCTCCTATCCTTCCTAACCTCACCCCCTTCAGTGTCATCACGGTGCCCGGGACGCGTCCCCGCTCTGCGCGGGGCGGAGCTCACCTACTGAGGGGTACCCGAGGATCACCACCTTTCTGTAGCGGACCAACGGCATGGCAAGAACCAGCCCCGACAAGCAGGCAGAACTGTGGGCCGAGGGAGCCCGAAAAAGAGGCCTGGATGTTGGTAGATGTAGCAACCGAAACAAGAAAGACACTCAAGTCTCAGCTGCTGGACGCAAACTAAAGAAAAACCAAAACAGGCGCCGCAACAGGAGCTGGCCACGTGATCACAACACAGCAAGGCTAAAGCGAGGGAGCCGGCGCCAGGGAACTTCAGTGCTTTGCTGCTCCAGGCTCCGCCCCCCAGCCCACTCTGCATTGGTCCATTAGAAAGGATTAAGGCGGGGCCACCGGCCGGAGAGAAGGGTGGGTCTCACGTGGAGACCAAGAGCCGGCAGCTGCGCATGCGTAGATGTGAGCCGGCTCATTCATAAAGAAACAGAAAGGAATCCGGGGTCCTAAAGGTATTGCGCGTTTGTAACTTAGCAAGAAGTGGTTGCGAAAAAGAGTTAAGAAAAAAATAACCATTGTGGTTGGGCTGGACTTTCTGCTCAAAAGATTCCAGGCCTCCTTTTTGCAAGGCTTCTGGGTTCTTGGCTAGAGAAAAAAGTTCGAAAAGTTCAGTATATTCCCTCCACTTTCCCCAGGCTTCAGCCACAGACCTGTCATTACCTGTCTTCACAGTTTTCTAGAATCTAACTTAACAACAGCAATTCCTATTCTTGTTTTATGAGACAGGGTCTCTATGTAGTTCAGCTTGGTCTCTTTATTTTATGTTTCTGAAACAGAGTCTTTTTTTTTTTTTTTTTTTTTTTTTGAGACAGGGTCTCACTTTGTGGTTCAGGCTGGCCCCGAGCTCAGCCTCAAACTCACATCACAGCAATCCTCCTGCCTCTGCCTCCCGAGTGCTGGGATGACAGGCGTGAGCCACCACGCCCAGCACTGTGGTATGTGGTACTGGTTGCTGCTGGGTGTGGGTCTCCACATCCAGTATAGTATGTGGTTACCGGGAAATCGAACCCAGGTCCTTGCGCCTGCAAGACAGGCACCGGAACCACTGAGCTAACTCCCCGGCCCAACAGAGTCTTTTTTGTAGTTCAGGTTGGCCAGGCTGGCCCGGAACTCACAGCAATCCTGCCTCTGCCTCCCTAGTGCTGGGGCTACAGGCGTGAGCCACCTTGCCTAACATTGTGGTATGTGGTGCTGGGAACCGAACTCCGGAGCTTGTGCTTGGCAGGCAGACACCAGAACCACTGAGTTAAATCCCCGGCTTGGTTTTGAGCTCATTATGTAACCAAGAGTAGCATGGAACTCATGGCAATCCTCCTGCCTCTGCCTCCCAGTGCTAGGATCACAGAAGTGTACTTCCAGCTAACAATTCTTAGCCTTGACAAAATTGCTAGAATGTGTGACTAGAGTTTTCATCCTCATCATTATAATAAATCACTTATTTATTCAGTAAATATTTACTGGACCTATACTACAAATTCTAAGCATTGCTCTAGCTTTGGAAATAAAGCGATTAACTTGAAGACAAGGTCTCTGCTTTCACAGAATTTAAATTTTATTGAGTGAGAGAGGCTAGGTAGGGATGTAGTTCGTGGCAAACACAAGAAGGTAGAGGCATAGACAAGGAAATCAGTATTCAGCAAGCCGTGGTGGCACATATCTGTAATCTCAGTCTGAGGAAACAGGCCAAGTTTGGGGCCAGCTAGTGAGACTTTGGCTAAAGAAATACATAAATAGGGACCAGGGATTTAGTTCATGGTTCTGGTGCCTACCTTGAAAGGTCACGGTCCCAAATTCAATCCCCGTGTTCTAAATAAATAAATGTGTTTTAGAGCTGGGGATGTATCTCAGTGTTAAAGTATGTGCTTAGCAGGTCCGGGGATTTAATTCAGTGGTTCCGGCACCTGTCTTGCAAGTGCAAGAGCCTGGGTTCGATTCCCCGGTAACCACATACAATACTGGACTCACGCCCAGCAGCAACCAGTACCACATACCACAGTGCCGGGCGTGGTGGCTCGCGCCTGTAATCCCAGTACTCGGGAGGCAGAGGCAGGAGGATCGCTGTGATGTGAGTTGGAGGCTGAGCTCAGGGCCAGCCTGAACTACAAAGTGAGACCCTGTCTCAAAAAACCTAAAAATAAATAAATAAATAAAATACGTGCTTAGGGCTAGAGATTTAGCTCAGTGGTTCCAGGGCCTGCCTAACAAAGCACAAGGTCCTGAATTTGATTCTGGTAACCACATACCACAATGCCAGATGTGGTGGCTCATGCCTATAATCCCAGCAGCCTGTAATCCCAGCACTCAGGAGGCAAAGGTAGGAGGATTGCTGTGAGTTCAAGGTTAACTTGGGTTAAATAGGAGTTCAGGGCCAGTTTGAACTAGAAAACAAGACCCGACCCTGTCTCAAAAAAAAAAAA
>PVIR01017334.1:0-35087 GCA_004026965.1 Petromus typicus
AGCCTGGACAACTTAATGAGAGCTTGTCTCAAAATAAAAAATATAAAAAGGCTGGGGATGTAACTTAGTGTGAAGGCCCCGGGTTCAATGCCTTGAGCCCCCCTCAAAAAATGGCCAGTTAAGGTCTTTAAACTCAACGTACAGAACTCTTGACCTTAAGAGGGATGGATTTGGAAGAGTCCTAAAGCCCTTAACCTCAAGTCAATACAGCCACCATCATCCAGGTAACCGAATCCTAAATTCGCTTTTGTCTGAGTTGGATTTAAACTGAATGCAATCAACATGAGCATGACTAATGCAAATAGAACAGCCTGTGTCAGGAGCGGGGCTGCCCTGCTGCTGTGAGGCATATTTGCCGGCTAAGTAACACGCTCACAAGGGGGTTGACAATCCAAGTTATTATGTTATGAGAATCTCTCCTGAGGGGAGGTTGCTTTTGTTTCGTGATGCTGCAGATGGAACTAGGGCCTCATCCAACTGGTCATGTGCTCTACACTGAGCGACGTTCCCTGCCCAGTCAGTGTCGTCAATCCTACGGCACGCCTCCAGAGTTGGAGACAACCAGAGATTTCCCTGGGGATCAGTATAGGAAGCATTCCTGGAATAAACTGGTAATAGAGCACTCAGTTAACTCACCCCCCATCCCCCTTGGTTCCTAACACAACTGGTTAAATATAAATCAGCCCCACCCCTCTGAAGTATTAGCACAGGGTGGGGTGCTTCCTGATGACCTTGGGCTCTCTTTGTTGAGTATTTCTGGATGCTTACTCCTTGGAAGTCCTTGTCATTAGAAAGCCAGAAATTCCAAACAAATCAGGCATGGTAGCGCATACCTGTAATCCTAGGACTCAGGAGGCCGTGGCAGAAGGATTTCTGTGAGTTTGAGACCAGCCTGGGCTACATAGTGTGTTTAAGGCCAGCCTACACTACATAGTGAGACCCTGTTTTTAAAAAAGGAAGAAACTGGGTTGAGGATTTAGCTCCAGTGGTACCACACCTGCCTGGCAAGCACAAGTACTTGAATACAATCCCCAGTACAAAAAAAAAAAACCTAAAAGAAAAAGAAAAAATTCCAAACCAAACTAAATGAGGTCTTACAGTGTTGGAAACAAGTGACTTATTCTGCCACGTACATTTTAAGCCCTAGATTGTGTCTCTTACCAGCTTAGTGCCCTCTTCTCAAAATTTTAAGAGTTTTTTTTTTTTTAAAGCTACATTGCACACTCATTAGAAAAATTTATCTCCCACTCCCTTTTTTGGGACCAGGAATCAAACTCATGACCTTGCACTTACAAAGTAGGCCCAATGCCAACTAAGCTAAATCCCCAGATAGCAAAATTTAAAAACAAACAATTCCAAGTGTTTATAAGGATGTGCAGCAACTGGAACTCTCACATATTGCTGGTGGGAATGTTACAGTGACTCAAAAAACTATAGTGTTGGGCCGGGGATTTAGCTCAGTGGTTCCAGTGCCTGTCTTGCAAGCGCAAGGACCCGGGTTCAATCCCCCAGTTAACCACATACCATACTGGGCGTGGAGACTCACGTCCAGCAGCAATCAGCACCACATACCACAGTGCCGGGCATGGTGGCTCACGCTTGTAATCCCAGCACTCGGGAGGCAGAGGCAGGAGGATTGCTGTGATGTGAGTTTGAGGCTGAGCTCAGGGCCAGCCTGAACTACAAAGTGGGACCCTGTCTCAAAAAAAAAAAAACTATAGTGTTGACAAAGACTCTGTCCTTAGGTACCTACTTATGATAGTAATTGTATGTGTCAATGTGGCTGGGCCACAATACATAGACATGGTTGTCTGTGTCAATACACAGACATGGTTGTCTTTTTATAGGTTAGAATGAGGAGGAGCCGGGGAGGATCACAATTGGGGTGACAGGGACAGTAGGAAGGAGCCTGGGTCCCTGACACCCTGGGGAGTCCCTGACGCCCATCCAGATGACATTGGACTTGTCAGAGTGGAGGAAACTTTGTGGCTTATTTCAGCTACTGTTAGCTGGAGACTTTGTAACCTCAGTGACCTTCTCTGATTAATAATGTACAACGGGGGCCGGGGATTTAGCTCAGTGGTTCTGGCGCCTGTCTTGCAAGTGCAAGGACCTGGGTTCCATCCCCAGTTAACTACATATAATACTGGGCATGGAGACACACTCAGCAGCAATCAGCATCACATACCACAGTGCTGGGCATGGTGGCTCACACCTATAATCCCAGCACTCGAGATTCTGCCTCCTCGTGTAAGTAGAACTGTACGAATCTTTTCCTGAGTTGGCACCATGTCTTAGAGTTTCATCCCTGTTGCAGCACCTGTTAGAATCCCCTCCCCCTAGTTTTTAATAAAAGATGTAAAGACAGGGCCCGTCTTTATTCGGGAGGCAGAGGCAGGAGGATTGCTGTGATGTGAGTTTGAAGCTGAGCTCAGGGCCAGCCTGAACTACAAAGCAAGACCCTCTCTCAAAAAACCTAAAAAATAAAAATAAAAATAAAATAATAATAATAATAATAATAATAATAATAATGTACAACAGGACATGAAAGCAAGAGCCACAGAGAAAACAGCTAAAAAGGACTTTTTCGCTTAAGAGGACACACTCTCCAGTGTGTATACTTTATAAAAAGAGTTTAAATCAAAATACCTAAAATTTAGGGAAAGTCCTCAAGGGCTGGCAGTGGAGCTTAGTGGTAGAGCTTTGGCTGGTGTCCACAAGGTCCTGGGTTCAGTCCTCAGTATCACAACAACAAAAATGTCAAGGCAAGTTTTTCTTTTTTCTGTTTCACTTGTTCATTTGCTTCCTGTGAAGCAATAACTCCCCACAGTATGTGATTTAATGATTCTGGAATGTAGTGAGGTTTCTGCCAAAGACTCTAAGAAGAAATCCCTCAACCACACAGACTTGGATCATCTTTTCTTTTTTTAGTTTCTCTCTTTTTTAAAGTTTTTGTTTGTTTGTTTGTTTGTTTTTGTTTTTAAACAAGGTCTCGCTTTGTAGTTCAGGCTGGCCCTGAGCTCACTGTGTAGCCCAGGCAAGCTTGGAACTCACAGCAATCCTCCTGCCTCTGCCTCCTGAGTGCTGGGATCACAGGCGTGAGCGACCACACCCTGCGTTGTGGTAGTAATCACCGGTATTGAACCCAGGATCTTGTGCTTGCAAGGCGCCAGAACCACTGAGCTAAATCCCTGGCCCTTGATTTTATTTATTTATTTATATTTATTTATTTATTTATTTTGAGACAAGGTCTTGCTATATAGTTCAGGCTGGTCTTAAACTCACTGTGTAGCTTGGGCTGGCCACGAACTCACAGCTGTCCACCTGCCTCAACCTCCCAAGTGCCGGGACTGCAGTCACGTGCCACTATGCTCAGTTTATCCTTTATCTTTTAACTAGAGCATCTAAGTCTATTTACTCTAATAGTTTATTTTGAGGAACATAACAGCTTGCAAAACTATGATACAGTGTCACACCAAGACATTGACACTGGTCTGGTCTATCAATCTTGTTTGGGTTTCCCTAATTTTAATTGGACTGTTGTACATATGAATCTCTTGTCTCTGTGTGTGTGCGTGTGTGTCCACGTCATTTAGTCATCTGTGTAAGTCTGAATATTCAACCCCGTCAAGGTACCCAACAGCTTTGTCACAGGACCCCTTTTGTCTCGTTAATAATCACACTCACTTTATCCTCCATCCTTTGTCTTTGTCTCTGGCAATCACGGATCTGTATGACATTTCTGTAATTTTTGTCATTCCTAGAATGCTATATAAATGGAATCATACAGTAAATAATCTTTGAGGATTCACTTTTTTCCACTCAGTTTAATTCTCCAGAGATTCATCCAGACCGCTGACTGTATCAATAGTTTGTTCTTTTTTATTACTGAATAGTAGCCCAGGGTATAGTTTAACCAGCACTCACTGAAGGTCAACAAGGTGACTGCTCGTTTGGGACTATTGTGGATCAAACTGCTCTGAACTTGGAATAATGCAAGATTAGTATTGCCCACGAGCAAGGATGACATATGAGTTTATGAAGAAATAAATAATGTCTCAGTTATTTTTTTCCTCAATGCTGAGGCAAAATACTTATTACCCAAAGTTAAAGGGGAAGAGGTTTATTTGGCTTACAGTTAGTAGAAGTTTCAGGTTTTTTGTTTTTTTCTTTTGAGACAGGGTCTCGCTTTGGAGTTCAGGCTGGTCCCGAGCTCAGCCTCAAACTCACATCACAGCAACCCTTCTGCCTCTGCCTCCTGAGTGCTGGGATTACAGGCATGAGCCACCATGCCCCGCACTGTGGTGTGTGGTACTGATTGCTGCTGGGGTGAGTCTCCACGCCCAGTATTGTTATGTGGTTAACGGGATCGAACCTGGGCCCTTGCGCTCGCAAGACAGGTGCCAGAACCACTGAGCTAAATCCCCTGCCCGTTATGTGTTTCATTTTATAACAAACTGCCAAACTGTTTTCCAAAGTAAATGTGCCAATTTACATTCCCACCAGCAATATATGAGCAATCCATTTCCTGGAATCCTGGCCAGCATGTAGTGGTATCATAATTTTTTAATCAGTTCTGATCAGTGTGTAGTGATATTTCATTGTGGCTTAAATTTACATTTCCTTACTGGCTAATGAATATCTTTTCATGTGCTTATTTTCTATCTGCATATTATCTTTAGTCAAATGCATGTCAATGCATCGTATCTCTTTTTTTTTTTAGGTTTTTGGAGACAGGGTTTCGCTTTGTGGTTCAAGCTGGCCCTGAGCTCAGCCTCCAACTCACATCACAATCCTCCTGCCTCTGCCTCCCGAGTGCTGGGATTACAGGCGTGAGCCACCACGCCCGGCACTGTAGTATGTGGTACCGGTTGCTGCTGGGTGTGGGTCTCCACGCCCAGTATTGTTATGTGGTTACCGGGGAATCGAACCCGGGTCCTTGCGCTTGCGAGACAGGCGCCGGAACCACTGAGCTAACCCCCCGGCCCAACATCGTATCTCTTTTTAAATAGAATTATGTGGAGGGTTTGTGAGGGTTTCTGAGAGTCCTCTACATAAAGTTATCCCTCCTTATCTAAAGCGGATGTCTGAAACCACAGATAGTTTCAAACTCATTATAACCATGTCTCTCATATAGTCTTTATAAAGTTGAGCAGTAATAACAATATACCGTAGTAATAGGCACTTAAAAATTATTTTGACCATTAACGTGATATGTCAAATTGATTTTAGTAAGAATCACCATGTAGATTATTAAAGCACTGTTCTGGATGTGTCTTTGGTTGACTGACATGTAGGTCAGCCAACTGAAGGGAGAAGGCCCACCCACATGTCGCATGGCAACAACCAATAGACTTGTGCTCTGAATGGACTAAAAAGGGAAAGAAGAAAGTGTGCTCATTTCTGAAGGGATCAAGTCTTCACCATGCTTTTAGACATGGGTCTCCTGGACATGGGTCTTCAATTTTCTAACACAGACCCGCACTGATGACTCTACAGGGAGCTGCCAGCTCTTTCTTTAACTGCTGACCTTTGACCGGTGCTGCATCCTTAACCCCTCTTGTTCTGTAGCTTCCATCTTCTTGGGCTGAGGAGTTACTGGACCTTCTGGCTCTGCAGTGCACACGTGGCCATTGTGGACACTTCTATCTTTGATCCCACACGCTACTGGGGACTCTTCTGCCCTGCTCCTGCCAGCTTACCTAATAAATCCCCTAGTATAATTATACATATATTTTATATTGATTTTGTTCCTCTAGAGAACTCTAATACAGTTTCAAATAATTTATTTCTAATATTTTCTATTTAGGTGTTTTTTGTCTTTTGAGACAGGGTCTTGCTTTTTGTAGTTCAGGCTGACCCTGAGCTCACTATGTAGCCCAGACCAGCCTTGAAATCACCACGTCTGCCACTGTGGTATGTGGCGCTGGTTGCTGGTGAGTGTGAGTCACCCCACCCAGCATTGTGGTATGTGGTTACCAGGGATCGAACTAAGGACCTTGCGTTTGCAATGCAGGTGCCAGAACCACTGAGCTAAATCCCCAGCCTCCCCATTTAGTATTTTTCAGACTGTAGGTAGTTGAAACGAAGAAAAATAAAACCATGCCTGGGTAGACTACCCTTTCTAGGTACAGTCCTTCATGAGATACATGATTTGCAAGTAATCTCTCCCACTAGCCACTCAGCTTTTCATCTTCTTCTACACAGTGTTTTGCAGAGCAATGTTTTCAGTTTTATAAGATACAATTTATATACATGTTTCCATTTATGTATCATGCTTTTTTTTTTTTTCCTTTTTGAGACATGGTCTAGTTTGGTTACTGAATTGCCTGGGTGGGACTTATACTTTGACCCTCCTCCCTGGCTGACCTACAGTACTGGGATGACACATGTTCTGCTGGGTCCATTTTATGGGGCATAATTTTAAGATCAAGTCAGATAATTCTTTGCCTGGTCTCAGATTCTGAACATTTTTTTCCTCCTCTTTTTCCTTAAGTTACATAATTTTATATTTCATGTTTCGGTCCATGGTCATTTTCATCTCCTCACATTGGAAAAGAAGTCCTTTCTCTGGGGGATTGTCTTTACATCTTTTTTTGTTCTGAGACAGGGTCTCGCTTTGTAGTTCAGCCTCAAACTCACATCACAGCAATCTTCCTGCCTCTGCCTCCCGAGTGCTGGGATTACAGGCGTGAGCCACCACGCCCGGCACTGTGGTATGTGGTACTGGTTGCTGCTGGGCATGAGTCTCCACACCCAGTATTGTAATGTGGTTCACCAGGGATCAACCCGGGTCCTTGCACTTGCAAGACAGGCGCCGGAACCACTGAGCTAAATCCCCAGGCCCTGTCTTTACATCTTTTATTAAAAACTAGGGGAAGGAGATTCTAACAGGTGCTGCAACAGGGATGAAACTCTGACACATGGTGCCAACTCAGGAAAAGATTCGTACAGTTCCACTTACACGAGGCCCCTGGAGTAGTTAAAATCACAGAGACAGCTCGTAATCCCAGCATTTGGGAAGCTGAGGCAGAATAGTCTCAAGTTAATTTATGGAGACTCTGTCTCAAAATAAAAAAATTAAATAGGCTAGGGGAAACCTACTTTATTTCTGAAAATAAATAAATTAGAGCTGGGCATGTAGCTTAGTGGCAGAGTTTTCCAAGCATGTTAAGTCTCTAGGTTCGATCCCCAATAAGTGGAAAAACACACACACACACACACACACAGGAGATATGGATATGGATGGTGGTAATGACTGAATATCTTTGAGACAGAGGACTAGAGCTTGGCAAACTGGCTGAGCAAGTGGAGTTCCAGGAAATGGACAGAAAAATAGGTCCCAAATCCTTGCACCCAGGACCAATCAGAGGACGTTATCTTCAGCTCCTCTTGCCAGAACTCAAGCAGCCGTTTGATAGGGCAGCCTTGACCTGGTATGAGCCTGAGGAGTGGGCATGCAAAAGACAGCTGCTGTTCAGCTCTGGGGCACTGTGCCCTCTCTCCCAGTGGCCCACTCTCTCCCTGTAAAGCATACTTCTTTCCCTACTTTTAATTGGCTTGCACTGGCTCTGCAGAGGCTGCTTCTTTTCTTAGCTTTAATAAATGGAAAACCTAAATACTTTTTGTCTTGTCCAGTTCTTTGTTTGGAACACAAGGAACCTAGAAAACACCTCTAGTAGGAGAGTCTAGAACACCAGAACCTGACAGTTACAATATTAAATGTATTTCGTATCTGACCTGTATTCTTAAAAATGGATAAAATAGCCAGGCGTGGTGGCTCACGCCTGTAATCCCAGCACTTGGGAGGCAGAGGAGGAGGATTGCTGTGAGTTCAAGGCTGAGCTCAGGGCCAGCCTGAACTACAAAGAGACCCTGTCTCAAAAAAAAAAAAAAAAAAAAAGAAAGAAAAGGATAAAATAACCAGGTGTGGTAATGCACACCTGTAGTTCCAGCATTTGTGATGCTGAGGCAGGAGGATCACTGCAAGTTCAAGGCCAGCCTGGAATACAAAACAAAACCTTGCCTAAAAAAAAAAAAAATGGTGTATGCATGTTTTCAGGAGGGGGCTGTTTGTTTTGCAGTGCTGAGACTCAAACTCAGGACTTTGTGCACGCCAGGCAAGTGCTGTGTCACCATGTGGCTCTCCCAGGCCTGATTCACCTGCCTGTTTATACTCTGTTACCTTTTGTTGGGAGCCTATCAGTGGCCAGTTGCAAATGAGCGCAAATCTTTCCCTCTCCTGTGCATAGACCTGCCCCCATGATTCTATTGCTCTCCCACTAAAAGGTAAAGTATTTCTCAATTTTTGGGACCCGACTTGGCTGTGGGGCTTGCTCTGGGCAGTGGACTAGTAGCCACAGGGGACAGCACTGTCCCCTGAGGCCTGCATGGGTGGAACTCAGGCTGGCCTCCAGGTGGATGAGGGGCTGCATGTAAAGACTGCCGGCCAGGCCATCTGAGGCCCGGTATGACAGGGACACAGCCAAGCCAACCCCAGCCAAAGCCACCCAGACTGAAGCACCACTCAGGTAAACCATGGAACCAGGAGAAAGGAGAAGTGTGTGTTTTTTAAGGGAACAAATGTTAGAGCTTTTTGTTATACAGCAAATAATAAACATTGCTACATCAGTTTTAGGCTTTCTTAGACCTGGCAATACCAGCAAATAGTTCCTTCCTTCTTCGGGAGATGGGGCGGGGAATGTCACATACGTCGTTTTGGTTGTGGTTACAGGGGTTTCTTAGTCTCTTCCTCATCCCTGGGGCCTGGCACCCGCAGCTGTTAGGAGGACAAGTTGATTTGGTTCATGTTTTCAGTACATGGTTGGCGGCTCCAAGGAAGAAACGTCATGGAGGGAACCGGTTCGTCCTCTGACAGTCAGGAAGCAGAGAGAGGAGGGCGGAGCCAGGACAAGAATCCTCTCTCCCAGGCCACACCCCAACGAGCCGCCTCTCACCGGGCCCCACCTCCTAACAGCAATTTCTACTACTCATTTCGTCAAGGGATGAATTCACTGGTGAGTTCAGTACCCCATAATCAGTCACCTTCACACATTAGATAATTTGTGAGTATATTTTAGATCTAAACCATAACTACAGGCACACAGGTATACCAGACACTGGAGTGCCTAGGTTGACATTTATTGCACTGTACACTTAAGATAAAGGCACAGATTGCATATAAATTATAGCACAATTAAGAAAGTAGGAAGAAATAAAAAGAATCTGTCCTTTTTCACTCGAAAGGTTTGCAGTCAAACAGTAGGGATACAGACAACACCGAAGGGACTTTTGAAACACTGAGGCCTGGACAGAGCTATGCTGCACAGACACGGGGCCCACTTTGGGAGCCACTGCCAACAGATTTTGGGATAGCATCATTTATCAGAACTTTTCACATCTGAAGGAGGGCTGGCACTGCCTCACACACTCCAGCAAAACAGCTCAGGGCAATGCCAACTGCTGGATCAGCCTTCCTGGGACACACAAGGCAGACTCCAGCCCAGAAGGATTGGGATAGATAGAAAGCACTCTTGGGGCTGGAGATTTAGCTCAGTGGTTCCAGTTCCTGCCTTGCAAACATAAGATCCTTAGGTCAGTCCCTGGTAACTACATACAACAATGCTGGGCGTGGTGACTCACACTCACCAACAGTCAGTACCACATACCACAATGCTGGGCATGGTGGCTCAAGCCTGTAATCTAGCACTTGGGAGGCCGAGGCAGAAGAATTTCGGTGAGTTCAAGGGCCAGCCTGAACTATAAAGTGAGACCCTTTCTCAAAAAAAAAAAAAAAAAAAGGGCCGGGGATTTAGCTCAGTGGTTCTGGTGCCTGGCTTGCAAGTGAAGGACCCGGGTTCAATCCTTGGTAACCACATGTAATACTGGGCATGGACACTCACGCCCAGCAGCAATCAGTACCACATAACACAGTGCCAGGCATGGTGGTTCATGCCTGTAATCCCAGCACTCGGGAGGCAGAGGCAGGAGGACTGCTGTGATGTGAGTTTGAGGCTGAGCTCAGGGCCAGCCTGAACCACAAAGTGAGACCCTGTCTCAAAAAAATCTAAAAAAAAAAAAAAAGAAAGAAAGAAAGAAAACACTGTTTTGTTTTGTTTTGTTTTTTTCAATATCAGGGATCAAACTCACAACCTTGGGCCTTCGAGGCAGGCACAATGCCACTGAGCTAAATGTCTGGCCCAAGAAACAGTCTTTCAGGATGCAAACAGTGTGGGCCCAGGAGAGGCATAGGGTTGCCATGCATGGAAGACGGGTGTTCCAGCACAAGGCATGTGGTAGAGATAGAGATCTAGAAGGAAAATTATGGAAGGTGCAGAGGAAGAACTCAAGGTAATATGGACTTGTAGCAGACATGCCCGCCCAGTAGAGCAGGCTATAAGTGTTTCTTGCTTTCCACAATTCGGCCATATAATTATATTAGCAGTCCTATCGAAGCCCTCCAGGACTCAAATGGGCATATTACATGGTGGACTAGGCCCTATTGCCTCTCCACCAATGGCTGCTATGGAGACTTCAGGCCTGCTCTGTGAAGTGGTGAGGCTCTGCTGAGTTAACATGCTGCTGATTAAAATCTTTTCCCCTGAATTATGACCACTCATTATGCCTCCTCTCAATACGTTGCTGATTGTGACCCAGTCCCAGTACCTATTTGTTCTCTCAAAGCAAGATAAGCAACATCTATTCGCTAGATGCCTTCAAAGCGTACCCTGCTCACCTTCCCACACATATAATCAGTAAATACTAGATGTCCTCAGTACCCTTTGTCTTTGTTGCCCAGACCATCAGAGATCATCCAAGGCTGTTTTCTCTCTGAGTCTCGTCTCTCTTTGTTCTTGCTAGCTTGTATCATATTGCCTCACAGGAGACTGAGACCCACTGCCAGGGCTCTCAGTAACTTTCTCTAAGTGAGTCAGTCATCTCTTCTACACAAAAGGGAAAATTATCTCTTTAGATGTCCTTATTTATTTATAATTTTGATTTTTTGAGACATTTTCTTGAGCTTGACCTCGAACTCAGCACCCTCCTGCCTCAGCCTCCCATGTGCCAGGATTGCAGATGTGTCCCACCATGCTGGGGTTGAATTGCTTAGTTTTATGTGTCAATTTGAGCAGGCCAATGGATTCCCAGATAGCTGGAGAAGTTTTTTTTTTTCGGTTTTTTGAGATAGGGTCTCGCTTTTGTAGTTCAGGCTGGCCCTGAGCTCAGCCTCAAACTCACATCACAGTAATCCTCCTGCTTCTGCCTCCAGAGTGCTGGGATTACAGGTGTGAGCCACCATGCCTGGCACTGTGGTATGTGGTGCTGATTGCTGGTGGGCCTGAGTCTCCACGCCCAGTATTGTTATGTGGTTACCGGGGATCGAACTCAGGCCCTTGCACTTGCAAGACAGGCGCCGGAACCACTGAGCTAAATCCCCGGCCCCATAGCTAGAGAAGTATTGAAGGTCCTTCCAGAGAGATATGCATGTGAATTGGTGAAATGACAAATGCTTTGGTTGGGATATGGTCTGAGTATGTCCCCCAGGGCTTTGCATGGTGGAAGCTTGGTTCTCTGTGTGGTGGTGGTGGTGGGAGATGGGTTGAAACTTTTAAGACATGGGGCATCACAGGAAATAACTAGCTTATCAAAGGCATTACTTTTGGAAGGAACTGATATAGCACTGGTGAGTTCTTAAGTGAATGTTGTTATAAAAGAGCACTGGGCATGGTAGTACATAGCTGTAATCCCAGCTCTCATGAGGATCACTGTGATTCAAGGCTAACCTGGTATACATAGTGAGTTCAGTGCCAGGCTGAGCTAAAAAAAAAAGCAAGATTCCATCTCAAAAAATAACTGCAACCTGGTTCTGGCCCTCCCCTCTCTCTGGCTTCCTGTCTTGTCACGTGATCTCTTCCTCTCCACACCATTTCCCACCATTGTGATGCCATCTGCCATGGATATGGGGGCATCCAAGGGGACCCTTGCTGAGCCAACACCATGCTGCTCAGACTTTCATATCGGAGGCTATGAGCTATCCTTCATGCATGATCCAGTCCTAGGTATTTTGTAGCAACAGAAAATAAGTTAATACAGTGGATGTTGTACAATCCATGCAGAACAAAAGGCAGAGGCAGGTTCAGTTCCCTCTCTGCTCGGCTGCTTGACTGGGACCTCAGTCTTTTTTTGCCTCCAGATGGGGACTTACACCATCAACGTGGCTGGTCCTCAGGCATTCAGACCCACACTGGGATCAGCAACACGGCTCTTGGCTCTCGGACCCTCGCGCTGTACCACTTTTGTGGTGGTGCCTATCGGCTGCTGATTCTGTTTCTGTGCAAATCCATAGTACACTCTTCAAGCAGAAGAATCACACATCGAGGGCTATGTCTGAGAAAACAAGTTTTCAACCTGTTTGATGTGGTGGAAACAATCGATTGATTTTTCATTCTTAATAATATATAGATTTTCAAAATTCATAAACCCAAAGTATGGCTTTAAAAAACTTTTTTCAGGGCCTGGGGATTTAGCTCAGTGGTTCCAGCACCTGTCTTGCAACGCAAGGACCCTGGTTCGATCCCCGGTAACCACATACCATACTGGGTGTGGAGACTCACGCCCAGCAGCAACCAGTACCACATACCACAGTGCCGGGCGTGGTGGCTCACGCCTGTAATCCCAGCACTGGGGAGGCAGAGGCAGGAGGATTGCTGTGATGTGAGTTTGAGGCTGAGCTCAGGGCCAGCCTGAACTACAAAAGTGAGACCCTGTCTCATAAATAAATAAATAAATAATAAAATACTTTTCTTGGAGAGGCAACTGCAATATAATATTTTTTTCTGTTTCCTGTTAGACACAAGTGCTGAAAGGATGACTTGGCTAAGAACTTCACATGTTAAGTTTTGCTCAAGGTCAGTTCAGTGCATCTCACTCTCTTGCGGTCAGGTGAGAGGTAAAAGTAGTAGAGAAGCAGGCAGTTCTCATTCCCTTATTCATACAAAATAGATGGCAATGGGAAAGATGTTTATTTCTCAAAGCGGATGATGCTGAGGAGATCTTCAAGATTGAGTTTTTACAAAAATTGTTTGTAGCCCTTTATTGAGCATGTTCGATTGTGTTCCAGGCACCGTGCTGAGTATTTTGGATGCTCGAGCTCACAGGACAGAAGCTGAGGAGAGCTCAGCACCTGCTGTCCTCACAACTGTACTTCCCGACCTTCCACCCTAAGGAAGCTGCCATGGAAGTGCTAATGGCTGGAAGTGATCGAGGGTTAATGGAATGTCCCCCTGGCGCTCTGGGCTTACTGGGTTCAGAGTCAGGAAATGTACGGGGAGGGAGGCGCCACGATGCTCAATGACCACGCCACACACACCAGGATACGCGTCAGGAGATTTTATTAAAGGTGATTGGCTCCCACAGCAGGAGCAAGGAAAAACAAAGGAAGGAAAAGAAGAACAAAAGGAAAAGAAGGAATCAAAGGAAAGAAGGAAGAGGGAGATAGAGACAAGTGAGAGAAGGAAAGAAAGAAAGAGGGAGACAGAGAAGAGAAAGAGAAAGTGCGGGAGGGAGAGAGAGAAAAAGTACAGGAGAGACAGCGACCTTATATAGATCTTAAATTAGGTCACATCAGTTGGGTTGAGGTCGCTTAACCTATCAGAAACTATGTTGTCTTTTAAGGTTCTCGCTTTGCAAGAAGCTCAGTTCTGTTTACTTTTTTTTTTAAGACAAGGTCTCACTTTGTAGTTCAGGCTGATCCTGAGCTCAGCCTCGAACTCAGCAATCCTCCTGCCTCTGCCTCCTGAGTGCTGGGATTACAGGCCTAAGCCACCACACCTGGCAGTTCCAGTTTTACTTTTAACTGACATGAATTACAGGAAAGAGAAGTTGATGGCCAGGAGGAAGGCGTGGGGGATAGGAGACCTGGTGGGTCTTTTTAGAATATACAGTAACTTTCTAACATTGTAACTTTTCTAACATTCCCCCTTCTTTGTAACTTTTCTAACAAAATGGGGTCATGAAAGGAAAGCCTCCTGTTCGAAGGGCATGCCTTTGTCCCAAGCACTGCTGAGCACCTGCTCTTTGCATCTAGAGAACACCGCATACCTCAGATTCTGGTCTCAGACTCTAAAGCAGAGTGTCTGCTTTGCTTTGCGAGCCTTATAAATCACACGCCCGTCCCAGCCTGAGGTGAACAGTACCAGTTTGGTTTCAACTCCACACTGATGCTCCTTGTCCTGTGAAACTCATCCTAAGATGAAAATACCATAGGTTGAAACTGAGCAGCTTGAAATAAACACTGAAGCGAGGTTTTAGCCTTCTCTCTTTCTCACTCTCTCTCTCTCCCTCTCTTTCTCTCTCTCTCTCCCTCTCTCCCCCTTCCTCCCTCTTTCTCTCTCTCTCTCTCTCTCTCTCCATAAACACACACAGTCTCTCTGAATCCACATTCTCACAACCTCTTGACCACAAATAGAATCTCAGGTCTCAGAGGAAGCTCCTGGCCCCTGGCCAGCTGTGTTCGTGATGGGTCAATAACGGACTCACAGCTCCAGCTCTGTCATGACCTTGGACCAATCACAGTGGCCAGAGCTGAGACTCTGTGAGTGGCTGCCCTGGAGCCACATGTCAGTCCCTGTGCCTGAAAGCAGGCTTGGCATAGGAGGGGGATGCTGGGGAGCTCGGAGGTGGAGGAAGCGATGCACTAAGATGTGGCCAGGTCCAAATGGGCAGCTGTCCCAGTTGTGTGTGCAACCGTTTCCTTGGCTGCAATTTTGAACTAAAGGTCACAATTGCCCTATTTTTGGAAAAGCAAGAAAAACAACTGCTTCAAACTCTCAAAATGGTAACTTCCCACAGAGCGCCCTCATTGGTAGACTTCTGTGAAGATTTAAATGTGTGCCACCTGGGGCCTAGGGATTTAGCTCAGTGGGGCTGCACCTGCCTTATAAGTGCAAGGCCCTGAGTTCAATCCCCAGTACTGCAAAAAAGAAAATAAATAAATAGATAAAGTATGCTACCTGGGCCTTGGAGAGGCTATCACCTTCTTGTTGACACATTTTAAGGCCAGAGCCTGGCCACAGACACTACAGGTGGATAAACCAAAAGTCTTTGTCTCCCGGATGCTGCTCCAAAGGACAAGTCTCATGACAACAAGTTCTAGGGGTAACGAACAAAGCCCGTGCCTGAGAATCCAGGGCGATGTGCCTGCCTTAGGCTGGAAAATTCCATTGGGGAATGCAAAAGCTCTCCTTCATTCAGTCCAAAGTCTTCTAACAGGAAGGAAGGTTTGGATCTCAAGCATGGGTTTTTTGCCAAAAACATCTCCTGGAGAAACACTGGGCAGTTCTGGGGGCACAAGGTCCCATGGGTACAGAGAGAGAGGAGGCTTCAGGCCGCAGAGCTCACCCAGCTTCATCCCACAGGGTTGCAAAGCTGGTTCAGGGCACCCCGGCCCCGGGACCAAAGAGCCAGGAGTGTCAGAGGTTAGATGTGACCTACACATTTCTTTCAAAAATCCCTGCGGCTCCAACATGCTGTCAGTCAAGATACTTAATATTTAACTAATGTTAATATCCTAATTACCACATGCAAGAGATTTGCCGAGCTTTAATTGGGAGAGAATGTAGCTTGGTATCCACCTGCCAGGGTGCCCATTCCAGCTCTGGCTTATCTTCTCACCTGTCAAATGGTCACCCACCAGCACACCGGGGGAGGGCAGACGTGAGTCCACCCTGACCCAGCCTCTTCCTTGGGGTTTCCAGTCCCCAAGTAAATAGCAAGAGTAACCAGGTGCCAGCCTTCTACAGTCACTCTGTATCAGAGCATAAAGAGTATAAACACTGTTCATGGTAGAGCACACCTGTAATCCCAGCAATCTGGGAGTTTGAGGTAGAAAGATAGAAAGTTCAAGCCCAACCTGGCAACTTAGCCACTTAATGAGACTCTGTCTCAAAATTTAAAATTTAGAAGGGCCAGGGATATAGTTTAGTGCAAAAGCCCTAGGTTCAATCCCAGCGCCCCCCCACACACACACACACAGAATTTAAAAGAATTGTAATAACTTGAACTTCCACTCGTGGTAGAGCAGATATAATTCCAGACGCTGGAGCTACAGAGTCTCTACTAAATTCTAATTGGACCTCTCTCCAGCTGTGTGGCTGTGAGAAGGCTACTTTACCCCTCTGTCCTTCACTTTTTTCTTCTCCGAAAGGGAGATTATAAACCTTCCAGGCAGAATCCTTGCAAGGATTAAATGAGGTGATGTACATAAAGTGCCGGGCATTGCCTGAAGGAGGTCAGCCCTTCCCTCCTGTCCTCTCCTCTCTCCCCTCAAGGTCTGGGGCTCCAGCCACAGCCCAGCAGGACCCCTCTCTGGTCCCTTCCTTGGAAGGGTCTGCTCTGCTGCACCCAGCTCAACAAATGAGGAGTCTATAGGCCACCAGGGTGTACCCAGCTGATACCTTGGCCTGATTTCTAAGCCACACTTGTCCTCCAAGTCTGTCCCCTAAGGGACGACCAAGGCTCTGGTATGTGCCCCATCTTGCAACTAGCTATTGCAGGAGCCTGATATCCACATGCGTAGCAGGGCAGCATAGGGGGAAGGGAGAGGAGGTGGTGAGCCCCAGCCAGAGGTCTCTGTCACCTTCCTGGCTGAAACAGAGGAGGACCTATGCCAGGGCTGCTCCTTCTGCTGCCGCCCATTCCTTGGTTGCTACCCTCTCCTGGGATCTTGGACTTTCCCGGATACCCTTTCTCTAACCTGGCCAAAAGGAAAGTTCTGTCTAAGCTAGGTTCCTGCTACCTTTGAAGAGGCCCACAAGGCTGCTCATTGTGAGTGCGGGGTTTTTCCAATGCAGATGTGGTCAGAGTGGGAAGAGATGGGCAGGGGCGTAGGCTGGAAAGTCCCCACACATACTGGGGCTGGCAGCTTCCTCTGAGCTGTTGTCTAGGGAATGGTGTAGCAAATCTTCCAGAGCTGCATACCCCTATCTGTGTGGACCCCTGCACCATGCCAGACCCCTGCTGGAACCTGAGCCCTGTGCCTTCCTCTTCTGTACCCAGCCTTCCCCCAGCCCAGTAAGACTTTGTTAGCTACAGGTGCAATGGCCCAGGCCCCAAAACTCTTTCCAGCACCTATCAGGAACCTTTCTGCACTGAGCCACTAGAGATCTCGAGACTCACCAAAGAAGTGGCCCAGGTGGCACTGGATGGCATTGGACTGGTACAGCTGGAGGTCACCTGTAACTTGGGGAGCTGCCCAAATAACTGAGGGGAACAGCGCCGTGAGGGGTCGTGAACCTGGCTCCCCCACTGTATTCAGCCCCTATGGCTGACCCATTCCACACAGTCACTCACACAGAGGACATCCAGCGGGCCCTGCCCCACGGTCTCCACAGTCACCGCTTCTTCCTTCCAACTCTGGCCCTGGTCAGCCAGCAGCGTGTGCATGACCTCACGGCGCCGTGGGAGGGAGGGACAAGACAGGGTGTGGGTAACGCCGAGATCCAGGCTCACCTGTGGAATGGTTGGAAGGGTGGGAAGGAGACATGGAGACAGTGCAGAAACCCTGGCTCGGGGGCCGCCTGGGGAAGGGAGGGAAATGTGGAGAAAAGGTGAACGTGATCTTGGGCCTTGTAACAATGACAGACTGAGCTGAGTGGCCAGTAGGCTCCCGAAAGACAGGTGCCGGCTCCGCCCACATAAATATAGCCCCACCCCGCTGCCAGGCTCCGCCCTCTCAGGTCCAAGCCCAACCCTGGAGACTGGCTCAAAGGAGTCTTCCCTGTGCTATTTGTCCTTCGTACCTCGGGAGGGAGGTAGACGATGGTGTAGGGCGCCACTAGGAGAGACAAACAGCATGGTGAAAGAGGAGCTACACTCTGGCGGCTGGGCCCAGGTGCAGGTAGGCAGGGGATCAGATCTGGGGGTAGAGAGTAGGTCTCCCAGGAGCCACCCGGACCCCGCCCCACCGTGCAGATGCAGCCGGAAGTGGGGAGGCAACCCAAGGTCTTAACAGTCTTTGTGCTGCTCTGTCCCACTCCTCCCTCTAGGAGTTTGTGGAGTCCTGGCCAAAGAGGCGCTAGGACTGGTGAGGGAAGATCCGGCACTACTGGGCTCCCTGCCTGCTTTGCTGTTTCATAGGTTAACCCAAACACAAACACAAACACAAACACACAGCTCCTCGTGGTGGAGGAAGCCAAGACCGAGCACCTGCTGATTGCTAAGTTCCCAGCACCAGCACATAATAGGTGCACAATAAAGCTTGCTTGAACTAATGCAATTTCAGTAAATATATCTATTTACAGATCCTGTCACCGTGATGATAATAGCAAGGCCTTATGGGCCAAGAAGACTTATTGAAGACTTTACATATGTCACATTTCTAAGACTCAGATAAATAAAGGCAGGATATAAATTTTCCTGGATTGGAGACAAATCTAGACTCATAGCAGCCCAGGAGAACCTTCCCAGTGCCCTCCACCCCCAGACACCTCAAAATGGCTTTTGTTTGTCTTAAGTTCCTCTATACAAACCTCATTCAATGTTGAAATTGCAGCACATGTGGAGCTCTGAGCCACTGCTTGAGGTGGCTTTCTGTGGAGGTCTCTCCCTCACGAATGTTTTCCTTTTTTTTTTTTTTACAGGGCTTTATCCTCACTAAGAGCTCAGAAAGGTTAAAGAAAAACTTTTCTCCCATGTGTTGCCGGCAGACCATTTCCTGCTTGACTTTGAGCATCGAAGCCTGGAAACCTCTACAGGCCATACCTGGGCTGCGGGGGATGAAAAGATGCTCAGGCTGGAATGGCAGAGTCTCCTGGGCTCAGTCTTGCTACCCAGGACTCAGAGACTCCAGCCCAGTTCTCCCGATTGTCTTTTTCCTGGGTGCTCCCAAAGGGTGTCTGGTCAGCGACCCAGAAAGCAGCAGTGCCCTATGGGTGCAGACCACCTACCATGAACGTGGGCCTCAGGACGCCTGCCGCAGCCAGGGCTGTAGCCAGCACTTGGAGAGTGCTTTCCACATCTTCCCTGCATTTGAGCCCACAGCTCCCTGCGGCTGGGAGGGGCTGGAGGAGATGGTGCTAGAGCTGGACTCTCATCCCTGACTCACAGCTGGAGTAACATCTGCCTGCATGGAGCCGCTTATAAAGAGCTTTCACAGAAATGATCTCATTTCATCTCCCACATCCCAAACCTGGGAGGAAGGGAATCTTGTTCCCATTATGCAGACAAAGACACCAAGGCTCAGAGAGATTCATTCCGCTCCTCTGGCCCGGAGCACACATGCTCTGTCTTTGCACAGAAGTCTCACGAGCCTGGTGCCAGTGCCACAGTTCAGATAAAGTGCCCTCTCCTAGTCTGTGATGCTGCTGGCAGATGCTGGGACCTTTAGGAGGTGAAGCCTAGTGGGAGGAAGTTTACCGAGTCCTTTGGCTCCACAGGCAGCCGGAAGCTTCCTGTCCTTCTCCTCTCGGTCTTTGATACATCGCTCTGAATTGGGCACCTCATTCCGTCCATCCCCAGTATCCAGCTCATGTGTGTCAGCACTTGTCCTTGGTGGCTTTTAAACACATATAAACAATCTTGTTATGTAAAATCCATCCTTATGTGCAGCATACATTCTGTGGACTTTAGTGTATTATATCAGTGTTATGCAATCATCACCACTGTCTAATTCTAGAACAT
Organism: Petromus typicus; assembly: GCA_004026965.1. NCBI lineage: Eukaryota > Metazoa > Chordata > Mammalia > Rodentia > Petromuridae > Petromus > Petromus typicus. The sequence goes on from PVIR01017334.1 coordinate 19,678, forward strand.
TTTCATCATGGCAAAAAATTCCCATTAGCACCTACCCCTCCCCCATTCTCCAGCAACCACTAATCTCCTTCCGTCTCCATGCATGTGCCTGTTCTGGACCTGTCCTGTGAATGGAATTATACAGTGTTTATTCTTTAGTGTCTGGGTTCTTTCATTTTTCACATTTTCAGGGTTCATCCAAGTGGTGCCAGGCGTCAGTATTTTGTTTCTTTTCATGGCTGAAAAATATTCCATTGTATTTTTGCTCATGCATTCATTATATTTGGGTTGAGAGATGAGGCAGGACAGGTCACTCTGGCTACTATGTATAATTCTTCCAGGAATATTTATATAAAAATTTTTGTGTAGGGCCGGGGATTTAGCTCAGTGGATCCAGCGCCTGTCTTGCAAGCGCAAGGACCCAGGTTTGATCCTCAGTAACCACAATTCCATACTGGGCATGGAGACTCACGCCCAGCAGCAATCAGTACCACATACCACAGTGCCAGGCGTGGTGGCTCACGCCTGTAATCCCAGCACTCGGGAGGCAGAGGCAGGAGGATTGCTGTGATGTGAGTTTGAGGCTGAGCTCAGGGCCAGCCTGAACTACAAAGTGAGACCCTATCTCAAAAAAACAACAAAAACATTTTTTTGTGTAAAGTGGTCTTTTCTTTTCAGTCCATACCTAGGAGAGGACACGCGGGGTCATGTGGTCACTCCCTCCAGGCCACACTCACAATGGCCACATTACTGGAGAATCTCTCCCTCCACATAGCAGGGTTTCCGTTCCCTCCCATCTCCAATACTTGTTTTTGTCAATCTTTCACTTAGCCAGCTATTCTAGTGGGTGTGAAGTCTGTCTCAACATACTCTTGTATAGTGCTTACTAGGTACCAGGCTCGGGGTTTAGCTTATGGGGAATGTGGTAGAAAACAAGCCATTATCTTTGTCATCAGAGGAACCACCATTCAAGATTGGAGGGAGATAGACAGTCTTCATTCATACTTTGATTAGTGTCAGGCAGTGAATGGGCATCTTCAGAGACGCTGAAAAGGGAAAATAGGGCCTCTACCTAAGAGTCTCTTAATGAAAAATATTAGCCCAAATACAATAATCCACCAGCCATCTATCCAATTTCACCTTAGTATCTGTGCATTTACCCAGTGGGTTGACATTCAGTCACTAGTGAATCAAACATCTGTGTAGCCAGGGACTTAGCTCAGTGGTTCCAGTACCTTACAAGCACAAGGCTCTGAGTTTGATCTTTAGAACAAAAAAAACCATCCCACAAAAAAACTATGTCCCTATTAACCCACCAAGTCATCTTCTACCTGCTTATTCAGTGACCTTTTCACAATCTAGCTGTTCATCCAATCAACCATCTATCTATGAATCCATCCATTCAGCAACCATTTAGTCCATCGAATCAGCTATCCATCTATCCAACTTCCCCTCCACCCATTCACCACCCCATCCATCCATCCTGTTCAGTCAGCCATCCTTACATCCATCTGTCCATCCATCCTCCATACACCCATCATCCACGCATCTACCGATCGGTCAGAGCACTAGTTCACCTGCCCTAGACGCCGGAGCTGGGACCCAGCTTAGCTAAGTCAGAGTAGGCAATTTGACCTCACCAAGATGAATGCTCTAGGACTCTGCGCATTAAACACAAGATCGGAAGATTTCTAAGCTAAGCTGTCTCCTCCTCCCATAGGCACAAAGCTTTTGCTCCCAGGCTGAGAACTCTTAATCACTGTCCTCTACCCAGTTATAACTGCTTTGGATTGTACTTTGGAACATACATATATCTGTTGGTTGTTGTCTATGTGAGGTTTTTGTGGCCGGAGAGGGTGAGGTGCAGAGTCAAGCACAGACCCTGGGGAAAGTTTTTGGAACTTTTGATTTATTTAGGTTTAAGTGTTACATATATAGCAAAAGGTCACAGGGCGGGGTGAAGGCTAGAAGGAAGGGAGGGTTTATAGGTTTGACCTAGGGTTTTGCCCAATAAGAGAATTTTGTGAGTGGGTGGTCTGTATGGCATGAGCTATGGGGGAAGGTGAGGCCATGGGTGAGAGACAAGAGGGGTGGGGCTGTCAAGATGGCCGCTGACAAGGTTCAACGCATGGGAGCGAGTGTGCTCAGGCCCCTAAGTGTCTCCGAGTCTGCAGGGAGACAAAGTCTTAACCTTTAGGCTCAGGAGACAGGCACATTGTTCACTTGCCCTAGCTAGACCTTGCCCTAGCTCTTCTTTACCTATCTCACCTTCTTAGAACCAGAGACTAGGTCAACCCCATTTTTCAGACACACTGAGTCACAGAGAGATGACATACATTACTTGGGTCACACAGTGAGTGCCCGGGAAACCTGGCCCCAAAAGCCCTTTCTACAACTTGGCAGAAAACAGGAAAACTTTGTGGAGAATGTTCTCAGGGATGATGCTCCCTGGGACACTGGTGCAGGCCTGCTCTCCAGGTGGGGAGGCTGAACATTAAGTCACTGTGAAAAATCATAGGAACTCCTTCCCGCCCTTGCCTTCCTGGCTAGCATCCGTTCTCCATGTCCCTGCCTGTCCTTATATCCCAGCCCTGCTTCTGCTTCCTCTTCCTGCATGACCAGTCCTGTCCCTTTCCTCAGCCCCTCCCAGCACACTCACAGACCAGTCACAGCCAGGCCTCCTGTAGACAGCCTGGGGCCCATTCCTACTACAGTTCTGCTTTGCTGACTATGCTGTTTCCACTGGGTGGAAGGTTCCAGCAGCAGAAACTGGCTCCCAGCACCCAGGAGGGTACAGAGCAGGGCTCTGCAAACACTGGCTAAAGATCCAGCCCCTCTGAAATCATCTTCAGCCTCTTGCCAACCATACTCTCCACAGAGGCTACTAACTCCTCGCTCTTGAAGGCTGTCATCCACCAAGCCCTGTACTTGGCACACTCCACATTTCTGACTGACCCGTCCACAACCTCAGCATTCACCCCGTGCCAGGCCCAGGTTAAATGTGAGTGGGAGGCCTAGAAGTGATGGTATTCTCACCCCCTTCTCACTCCTCTACTTCTCAACCCTTCACTATGCCACCCTGATGCCAAGGTTCGAGCCCACTAAGTAGGTGGAGACTGCCTAGTGGCATTTTCTGAATTAGATGTGTCTAAGAACAGGGTCCTGTGGGAAGTAGGGTCTGTCATGTGGCCCCAGGGCTGGCTCCCGGCCCACCTCAGATGTTAGCAAAGGGAATACATGAACGGGTGGCCATGCGAGGCCGAGAGGAGCAGGCCACCAGCTCAGGTGGCAGACATCTGGTGGGATCTGGTTCCCCGGGACAAAGGCTGGTGCAGGGGCCAAGTGAATAAATCATGAGAGGCCCTGAGCGGGGCCAGGCAGGACAACTGACCTCATTCAGGAAGTCGAGGAGAGGCGGCTGGGTGGTGAGTGGGCCAGGGGCATGACGGGGGGCACGGGAGGCCAGCAGGAGCCGCCTGGCCACCTCCACCCCTTTTCCTTGAGAAGCAAGAGGTTGCAGGTCGGCAGGACCAGGTGGGGTCACCAGCAGGAGGCAGGGAGGTGAGGAGCACAGGGTGCCCTGTGGCTCTGAGTGGGGCCGGGAAGGTGAATGAGGACCCTGGGGTTATTCTGGGAGGAGGATGTGAGGGGAGCAGGAAGAGCAAGGACATGCCTACGACCATGGTGAGGAAGCGGCACAGAGACTCTGTGGGGTAGAGACAGAGTGGTAGAGAGGAGGCGGATGGAGAGTGAGTCGGCCATTTTGCAGGGAGATGGAGCTGGGGCCTTGAGCCAGAGAGATGAGGCAGGACATGGGAAGAAGGAGGTGAGAGCCAGCAAGAGCAGCCCCAAGGTGAGGGCTGCAAGGCCATAGCAGGGAAGGGAGGGAGGAGTTTCAGGGAGGTAAAATAGGCTGGCAGGGTTGTGCAAGGGACAGTGGGGGGCTGGCATATTTCAGGGACACCTGGGATCCACCAGGTCGCTGAGGAAGGACCTAGGCAACCACACCACAGCTGCCTACCGAGCTACTCGCCCACAGGACAAGGAGACAAAGTAGGGCTGGAAGAAGGTGCCAAGCCCTTGTGTCCATGGCCCTGCCGGAAGGCCCAACTGACAGCAGCACCCCCTTGGGGGACCCCAGCCCCTGTGCAGGGACCCCAGGTCCCAGCCAGGCCCCTACCAGTCCCACAGCCAGCCGACGGGCGCTTCTCCAGGAGCTCGAGGCTCAGGTACAGGCAGCCTATGGGCAGGTAAGGAGAAATGCGGTTCTCTCACGGTTCCCTGGGCTACAGATCAGGGCCAAGTACACGAGGGGATGCAGGATGCACACAGAGGCGTCCATGTGCAGGTCAGCAGAGGCCAAGTAAGGCCTTCCCACCTCAGGGTTAACTCAGCTGCCACCTACAGCACCCAGAGGCAGCCTCCAGCTCTTTGGGCAAGGGTACCAGGCTGATCCAGACTAAGGTACAGAGGACAAGCGGGCTGTGGGCACTCTGGGAAGGGATCAGGGATTCTGACATGGTCTCTTCTCTCAGATAAGGCTATGGGGACAGGTCTGCTGTGTTTGTTCCCCCTTGATCACTGCAGTTCTGCAAGGACAGAGGCCCGGCAGCCCCGCCTCCCACCCTGCCTCCCACCCTGCAGGGTTCTTGCCTTCTCCCAGCTCCTGGCCTGTTTCTGAAGATACAAAATCTCCCCTGATTGGAAGATTAAGGGTGGGCATGCGGAGAGAAGGGTACAGGAGAGAAGACCTGCAGGAGCAAGCATCAGGAGACTGTGCCTTCCAGGGGGCCTTGGGCCCCAAGTGGCCCCCCCTTACCAGTGGAGATGCTCAGAGATAATCCCTGATTAGGACAGGGCCCCCCGCCTGCCCACCCGCCCTCGATCTTGCCCACAAAACCCTAGGAAAATCCCCAGCAGTCCTCCCAGGCTCTCACTGGGAGCTGCTGGGGGCGGCAGCATCCGCTGCACCAGGACTCCAGGCCTGGCATGGTTCAGGGGCCCATGGGGAACTGTGCCAAGCGGCCCCGGCGCCGGGGGTCCAAGGTAGGAGGGCAAAGGGGCAGCAGCTAAGACCAAGAGATTGGGTGGGCAGAGTCCTGTTAGGACTGGGCTGGAGTGGGGGGTAGGCACGGCCTCTGGATGGAGGGCTAGTTGCTCATTGTCCTCACACGAGGCTTTGCTCTGGGTCTGGTCCTGGCTCACACAGATGGCTGGTCTCCCCTGCTAAGTTGGCCAGGTCCCACTGTCCATCCCTCCAGGCCCTGCTCTCTGCTTGCCAGCCTTGACTGGGCAGCACAGAACTGAAAGCTCAGTCTCATACAACCACTGGGTTTCTCAGTGACCCTGGCCAAGTCCGTCATCTTTCTTGTGCCTCAGTTTGCCCAACTGAGCAGTTAGGGGATAAACCCTCCCAGTCTACAGTAGTCACAGGTGAGGGTCCTGTGTACTCTAAGCCCCTTCCTCATGGCCCTGTGCTGGGATCCAAAGAGCAGAATGATTGGCTGGGTGGGTCAAGGGAAGGGCTTCAAGCCACTACCCAGCTCATGGCCGGCTCTGCTGCAGGACCCCTGGCAGTGGCCTGGCTCCCCCAGAGGGGCCTCCAGCTCTAGTGCCAGCCCCCACACCGAGGAGCAGGGGGGCGTCCAGGGCTACTCGGTGCTTGGCAGCCTGGTGGGGCCAGCCTGCATCTTCCTTCGGCCCAGCATCGCCGCCACCCAGCTCGTATGTACGGCCACCCACCCGCCAGCCCACAGCCTTTGTCCCTCCACTTTGCCAGTCCTTGAGCAGAAGAGAGAGGATGGAAGGGAACCTCAGTGTAGGGCACACCCGTCCAGTGGTGGGGACAGAGGGGACAAAAGTGATGCCGCAGGGACAGAGAGAGAACACTGGAGGTTACAGTGACGTGGAGGCCACATCTGAGGTTCTGCTAGACTCCCAGATCCACCTCGGGCCTAAGGAGTTCCCGGAAGAAGAGGGAGGGGGCAGGGGCCCTGAGAGCATCCTGGGCTGATGGCAGGGCCGGGCGCATCTGAGATGCCCTGGGCAATGAACAAGCGGACATGGGCCCCGTGTGAGTGGTGCCTAGGTGGTCCGGGGAACGCCTAACGCATTTGTGCCCCCCAGGATCGGGACCTGCGGCCTGAGGAGATCGAAGGTAAAGTGTTTGAAAAGGTGAAATTCCCAGAGAGGGGCATCAGAAGGGGCTTCAGCAGTGTGCTGGAGGAGAGAGAGCAAGAAGAAGGTCACAGAGGGCGGGTTTCAGGGTCTGGGGGCTGAGCGGGGTGAGCAGCAGAACTTTCCTCTCCAGCCGTCAGCTGCGTGGTCTCTTCTGCCAGGAGGGTCAAGGGCCTCTTCATAAGTCCCCATTCAGTCAACCCTGGGCGCACACTGGGCAGGGGAAACATGGCAAACCAGGCCAAGCTGACCCAAGCCCTCCAGGACAGACAGCAACACATCAACTACTAGCGCAGACAGTGCCAGGACTCAGGAAAGGAGCGCATGGGCTGGGAAGAAACAAATGGATGGGCTCCCTTGACTGAGAGACAGAGAGCAGAGAGGAGAGGAGAGTGTTCCAGAGTACAGCTCCGTGACGCCAATGATCTGTCTCCCTTCCATCCTTCCTTCCTACCTTTCTTCCTTCTACCTTTTTTTTTATTCACTGCCATGTCCTCAGAGCAGAGCCCAGCACATAGCAGATGCTCCTTAAATATTTGTCGAAATAACAAAACTTAAAAATAGCGATAAGAGGGCTCGGAATTTAGCTCAGTCATTCCGGCGTCTAGCAAGTGCAAGGTCCCAAGTTCAATCCCCAGTGACCAGTTACCACCATGCTGGGCATAGTGGTTCATGCCTGTCATCCCAGCACTCGGGAGGCAGAGGCAGGAGGATTACCTGAGTTCAAGGCTAGCCTGGGCTACCTAGTGAGTTCAGGGCCAGCCTGAACTACAAAGTGAGACCTTTTCTCAGAAAACATTGAAGGGCTGGGGGTGTAGTTTGGGGTTAAAGAACTTGCCTAGCTGAGACACACACACACACACACACACACACACACACACACACACGCATTGTGCATATGCCCTGCGGCTTCAAAACAGGAACTAATGTTTAGAAAGGGTTTGTTGGGTGATTATACCTAAGGAAGGGTGGATGGGTGCAGGGGAGGATTCAGGGCGTGTAGAAGGACTGATCCCACCCTGCCCGGTAGAACTGCAGGTCGCCTTCCAGGAGTTTGACCGGGACCGGGATGGTTACATTGGCTACCGGGAGCTGGGTGCCTGCATGCGGACGCTGGGCTACATGCCCACGGAGATGGAACTCATCGAGATCTCACAGCAAATCAGTACGTGTTTCAGAACAGCCTCATCCCTAATTCTGCAGATGCCTGGCCAGCACCAGGAAAGCTGACAGCCCAGATCTAGAGGTGACTGCATCCCAGGACACAGGTCCTAGGACATCCCCTCAAATCTCACCATCTTGGGTGGGAAGCAGAGTGAGAGCCATGTTGCCCCCTTCGCCAATAAGGAAAGTGTCTATGCAGTGAAATAATTTGTCTAAGGTCACAGCATTAGAGCCAAGACTTGAGCCCAGCGAAACTTCAGAAAAATCAAGTAAAGCTGTAGCAAGCTTTAAAAGAGAAGCCTGCTTTTTGTCTCTGGACAAATCCATGCCTTGGTTGGAGGGTGATTCCCATCAGGAAATGGGGGAGGGGCCCAAGTATTAACAAAGCAAGGGAGAGGGCCAGGGGCAACAGGGAGGGCAGTGGGCAGCAGAGGGAGGGCCGGGGTTAGGCTGGGATCCCCAGCAAATGGAATAACTCCCAGGTGGCGGGAAGGTGGACTTTGAAGACTTCGTGGAGCTGATGGGCCCCAAGCTACTGGCAGAGACAGCAGACATGATCGGTGTCAGGGAGCTTCGGGACGCCTTCCGGGAGGTGCGCAGGGCCCAGGCTGGGTGGGTGAGCTGAGCTCTGCAGGGAATAAGGGGCTGAGCAGATGCCTGACTCAGCCAGTGACCCTACGTCACAACCAACACCGCCACAGTTTGACACCAACGGGGATGGCTGCATCAGCGTGGGGGAGCTTCGGGCAGCCCTCAAGGCCCTGCTGGGGGAGCGCCTCAGCCAGCGGGAGGTGGACGAGATCCTGCAGGACATCGACCTCAATGGAGATGGCCTGGTTGACTTCGAAGGTACCACTTGCTTCAATTAGCAACACACCCTGGCAGGTTCTTACCAGATAAAGGACAATAGGAGGGTTATCTCTGTATGCCAGCCCCTGTGCCAAGCATGCTCATGTCCTCTCCTAGTTAATCACCCCTTTGAGCCCCAAAGGAAGGGAGCATTACTGTTATCATATGCAAGAGAAGAAGGTCAGTTCTGAGGAAAGTTTAGGTGCTTAGCAAAAGGAAATGGATGGAACCTGGATTGGAATTTTGGGCAGCTTATTTGGAACTCAGCTCTTTCTCTACCAAGGATAAACAAAACCAGATGTAATAGTGGATGCCTGTAATTCCAGCACTCTGAGAGACTGAGGCAGGAGGATCAAAAGTTTAAGCCGGGGCAATTTAGCAAGTTGGCAAGACCCTATCTCAAATTAAAAATTAAAAAGGAGGTGAGAATATAGCTTGATGGGAAGGCCCTGAGTTCAGTTCCCAGAACTGAAAACACACACACACACACACACACACACACACACACACACACACACACACACACAGATTAAGCAATAGGAAGCCAAGGAAAATTACTAAGTAGAACCACATTCCTGCCCAGGCATGGTGGTGCACACCTCTGATCCTAGCCCTCAGGAGGCTGAGGCAGGAGGATCACGGCAAGTTTCAAGGCCAACTTGAGCTACATAGTGAGTTTAAGGCCAGCCTGCACTATCACAAGGTGAGACACTATAAAAAATAATAATAATAAAATACAAGAAGAAAAAGAAAGAGAAACACACTTTCTAAAGCAAGCTCCAAGTTATTCCCGAGCTTCCTAGTGATCACGCCATAGAGGAAGAAGAGCTCAGTTACAAAACTTTTGTCCTTAAGACAAAATTCCCCACTCCTGGTCCTGAGGCCTACACCCTACCTGATCTGGGGGTATCCTTAAGGGCCTTCCCCACAACCACACTCCTTCCCACCCCAGGAGTCTCCAAGAGGGTCAGGAGATTAGACTCAAAACTTTGGCTTTGTCCCGGCAGAATTTGTACGAATGATGTCTCGCTGAAGCTGTACGGAGCAGACTGGACCGGAGGACCACAGCCTCTCCACACATGTGCATTACCTGGAGCCTGTCCTGAGCTGCCGTAATCCTCCATCCCTGCCTGCCTTCACTTCTTACCCCATCTCTGTTTCTCTGACAATAAAGCCACGTCAAGCCTGAGAAGGTGGATTCTGCCTCTCACTCACATATTTTGGAGGCTCAAGAGCCAAGCCCTGGGGCTACACTCAGACTATAAGACACAAGCTACACTGTTAGCTCCTGGTGGGCAGGAACCATCTTGTTTTCCTCTCTGGATCCTGGGATCACAGCCCAGAGTCAATGTCGGAAAACATTATGGGCCAGGGATTTAGCTCAGTGGTTCTGGCACCTGCCTCATAAGCACAAGACCCCAAGTTTGATCCTTGGTACCAAAGAAATTTTTTTTAAAAAACACAGAAAACATCTGGGTCCCCCCACTACCATACCAGGGATTGAACTCAGGATCTTGTGTTTCTGAGGCAAGTGTGGCACCACTGAGCTAAACCACCAGCCCAAATTCCTTAGGAATAACTTCTTGGTGCCATTTCTGCTGTTATGAGACTCCTCTACTGAGCAGTCTTTGCCCTGAACCACCTTTTAAGTCAGCCATGGTGTGATTGGGCCTGCTGGGAACCCGAAGTTCTACAGTTCTAAATCCCCTAACTTTCCTTCTTGTTCTGCCCCCTCAGGGATCCACATGTATATACATTTCCTCACACCAAGCCTGCGCCATTTCCACCTGGAGAAAACAAGACATTTAGCATGTCGTAGTCTATGCTGCTGCTATACAGACTGGATCAACTATAAAAAGCATGAATTTTTAACATTTACCACTCTGGGAAGTCAAGATCAAGCTAAGGGCGACCTCTGTCTGGTGAAGGTCTGGTCTCTGCTTACAAAATTATATCAGCTCTACATCTTCAACTAGCAGAGAGGTGGAAAGGGTAAAAATACCTACCTAGTCCTCTCCAAGCATTTTATAAGGCCCTAATCTGAGGAGTTCTCTTGGCCTAATCTTCTCTTAAAGGTCCTACCTCTGTTACTTTTGGAATTTAGTTTCAAAATGAATTTTGGAGGGGATTCAAACATATAAACCATGCCACTGAGTCTAAGTGACTCACCAGAAGTCATATATTCCCATTACCTTCCCTCCACAGGATACTATGCTGCTCTTTCTAAAATGCTATTTAGACTTTGTCTTACCCTATTCAGGACGTGGCTGTGAACTCAAGGTAATGAAGGGTCTTTGCTAGGACTGGAGGCTCCAGAAGGATGAGGGACTGGTATAAAGTCACACACCATGAAGGAAGATGGGACAGAGTGGGCCCAGGATAGTTCTCAGCCTCTTCCAGCTACAGAAAGACCTAGTCTACAGATCCTGCCATCCAGAAGAGGGGACCAGTCCTGACTTTCCTGGTCCAAAAGAATTGGGAGCCTTTCTCAGAGCCCTGGTGTTCACAAGAGAATAGAGCAGGCAGCCACCCTGATCCGCATGCAGTCTGGATGCTGAGGTGCCAGGCCTGGCTGTAGCAGTTCCAACACCACTTGGCTGGCAAATCCCAATTAATCCTTAATCCTCAATTAGGTGTTCCCCCCTGCCAAGCTGGCAGCCTGTGGATGGGGATGAGTTGCCTCAGCCCAGTGACTTCTCTGGAAGCCTCACAGCTGGCACAGATGGCATCACTGAGATGTCACAGAGGGGGGTGGGTGGGGAATGAGGGACACAAGGAGAGGAAGCCAAAATCCTTCAGTCTCTCCTGTGTCCCCCGTCCACAGCCCAGCAAGCTCTGTGGGTGGGGCTGTGGAAGAGGCTTGGGAAGGTACAAAATGTCTGCTGGGGCTGGGCACTGTGGTACACGTCTGTAATCCCAGCACTCAGGAGACTGAGGCAGGAAAATCACTGTGAGTTTGAGGCCAGCCTGGACTACATAGGGGGTTTAAGGCAAATCTGAACTACATAGTGAGACCCTGTCTCAAAAATAAATAAAAATAAAAAGAATGTCTGCTGAGCCAAAGTGCCCACCACCTTGTCAGAGTTCATGTATGTCACTGCCCCAGAGGTGGCAGTAGCCAACAGCTAAACCAGAGGTCAAGGCCAGGGAAGGGAGAGCAGGCAGGCTGAGGTCACAGTGAGTCCGGAGCCAGCTCTCCACTAAAGGGCACCTGCTGTCAGGCTCCACTGATGAGTGACAGGGCAGGCCTGAGCTACAAGAGCGCCCAGTTTTCCCAACTCTGTATATTCAGAGTTATATTACACCCACTGTAAGTATTTTGAGTGTAACATACATCAGGTAGGTATGAAGTATATAGCTGAATGGGATTTTACATGTATATGGACCTAGCTAACCATTACCAGGTAGAATATAAAATCCATTTATTTTATTTTAGAATATTTTAGGCCTACAGAATTATTATGAAGATAGTACAAATAGTTTCTGTATACTCTATATTCAGCATCCCCATATATTAGGTTCTCCAGAGAAATGATCAATTAGATACTTACATAAAGATTATAGATAGATAGATGATAGATACATACATACATACATAATACATACATACATAGATGACAGATAGAAACACAGATATCACACCGGAGAGAGAAGATGAAAGGAGATTGGATTGTGTGTACCAAAACACGGTGACACAGAAAGAGTAAGTTCTCATGTTCCAAAGCCGGGGGGGGATGACTATGGTTCGCAATAACCTATTATACAGTCTACAAAAATCTAGAAGGGAGCTTGAAAGGACTGAACAGCTACTAAAAAATGTGAAGGAAATAAATGTGAATTTCCCTGATTTGATCAGCGTATACTGTACCCATTCATTGGTATATCACATGGAATCCCATTAATATATATTTTTGATGATATATTATATATTTTTTTGATTTTGATTAAAATGTGTTTATTTATATATATCTAAATTTATATATTTTAAAATATATATAATTTTATATATAAATGAATTTATATATAAAATATATATAAATGAATTTATATATAAAATATATATAAATGAATTTATATTTGAAATATATATAAATGAATTTATATATGAAATATATAAAATAATTTATATAAAAATATATATAATAATTTATATAAAAATATGAATATATAAACACATGTTAATCTATATGTATTTATATATGTATAAATATATAATTTATATATATAAATTTAGATATATAAATAAACACATGTTAATCAAAATATATATAATCAATATATATAAATAAATACATGTTAATCACAATCAAAATATATAAAACATAATAATAATAATCAAAATATATAATCATAATCAAAAAATATATATAATCAATATATATGAATAACACATGTTAATCAAAATCAAAATAAAATAAAAGGGTGTGGTAGTGCCTGTCTATAATCCCAGCTACTGGAGAGACCCTAAAGTAGGAAGATCACAAAGGCCAGCACCGGCAACTTCGCAACACTGTGTCTCCAAAGGAAACAAATAATTGGAGATAGAGATGTAGCTCAGTGGTAGACCGGTTTCCTGGTATGCATGAGGCCTTTAGCTCAATCCCCAGCACGGCATGTGCACACATGCACGCGCGCACGTGCATGCATGCGCGCGCTCACGCACACGCGCACGCGCGCACACACATAGAGAAATATCCGCTGGCAGCTCTTTAAATTAGCTTGTGGATCCCTTTGATGCTCCTCTGTCACTCTGTCTACGCACTTGCTTTAGCATTTTCTTATCCTGTAGCACCACCAGATACTCCAGGTTCATCTTGTATGTTTCCAGCCCAGGTCCCAGAAACAGCCATTGCTCAGAGGAGACCTCATCTTCCTGGAAAATGGGATTCAAAACAAGATATGGCATTACACTCTTGGTTACTGGGTGCTACTGGGAATGAAGGTGTGAATTGTTCCCAGGTCCTCTCAGCTATCAGAGCCAGGAAATCTGTGTTGTATGCTATGTAGATATGCATTTATAAATACTTGAGTATGCAATGTACAAATTAAGTCACACCTGAGTTCATCCTCCTTCCCCGGACTTCACTCTGTGACACCTGCATCAGTCTTGCCTCCCACCTTGCTCATTGGAGAAACGTGACTTTCATCATGCACGTGCCCTTGCTGAACAGCTGAATGTTGATCCATATTCTAATGGAAGCACCTTTATTAAGGAGACTCCGGGGCTCACTCTCTGGTGCACTTTCTTCTGCCTTTGGCTTCACCATCCATTCAGTTCCAAGGTGGATCTAGGTTTCTGGTCACATTCTACTCTCCATCCTGGGATCCACTGACCTCGTAGATGATTCTTCAAATTTACATACATTAAAGTATATTTGCTATCCTAACAAAATTCCCTATACTTCCCTTGATCATAACTCACCTCCTGACAACCAGTAAGCTGTGTAATTTTCCCTTTTCATCTGGGAGTGGTACATTCTGTAATCTCAGCATTCTAGGTGCCTGATGCAGAAGAATCACAAATTCAACCCCATAGAGTCTTGCATGTCCCCCAAAGGCCTGTATATTGAAGAGCTGCTCCCCATCTGGAGGCACTAATGGGAACGTGGACACTTGAACAGGTAGGGCTTACAGTCAGGAAGTTAATCAAGGGGGTGTGACCTTGAAGGGGACATTAGGAAGTAGATTCCAGCAGCCAAGAGGTGAACACACCTCCTCTGCCACATACTGCCTACCATGATACCTCCTTGCTCCAGACTCCAATCAAAAAAGCCACACAGCCATCACTAAAAATCTTTGAAGCTATGGGCTGACATAAACCTTTCCTCTTTTTAAATCATATATCTCAGGTATTTTGTCACAATTATGGAAAACTGACCAGCACAAAGAGCATCAGTGTTGCCTTCAATGTTGGAAATTATAAAACTGCTAGAAACATTTACACACACACACACACACACGTTTTTGTGAGATATGCCTTTTGAAATCAGTTGAGTGAGTATCCAGGAACATAATTGCTGGATTAGAGGTAAGATTATATTTAATTTTGAAGGATGCCACCAAACCATCTTCCAAAGTGGCTGTAACATTCCACATTCCCACCAACAATGAATGGGAGTTCCTATTGCTCCAAATTTTTATAAATAATTGTGTGTTTTATTTTATTTTTTCAGTCTCTCTCTCTCTCTTTTTTTTTTTTTTTTTTTTTTTCAGTACTGGGGATCAAACGCAGGCTCTTGTGCTTCCAAGGTAAGCGTGGTACCATTTGAGCTAAGTCCCTGGCCAACTTCAGCCATTTTAACAAGTATATGATAGTATCTCCTATTAGTTCCTCAATTGTTTTCTAAACATCATATTATAAACATAAAAGTGAAAATAATTGTACAAGCCAACAAATCCCTCTGGAGACTGAACTGAGCCTGTGAGCTTCACCTTTCGACTTCTACTTGGGAGGCTGTCATGTTGACAGGCTCCAAAAATACAAGAGATGAGCTCTAGGCCCAGAGCCTGGGAAAAGAGAGGAGCCAGGGCCCTCAGCCTGGGAGAGGCCACAGTTGTCACTGTAGACTATCCTTCAAGGGAGAGAAACATAAAACTTTGCTAGCACAAGGCTCAGCAGTGCCTTCTCATCCAAACAGATGCTTATTTTATCCCCAACTAACTCATAAGCAGAAGTTATAATCCCTTGTGTGGCTGTATTGGAGATGGGCTTCTAAGGGAGCACTAAAGGCTAAATGAGGTCATAGAGTGGCTCTGATCTGATAGAATTGATTTTTTTTTAAGGTTGAGACAGTGTCTCGCTTTGTGGTTCAGGCTGGCCCCGAGCTCAGCCTCAAACTCACATCACAGCAATCCTCCTGCCTCTGCCTCCCGAGTGCTGGGATTACAGGCATGAGCCACCACGCCCGGCACTGTGGTATGTGGTACTTGTTGCTGCTGGGGTGAGTCTCCACGCCCAGTATTGTTATGTGGTTACTGGGGATCGAACCCAGGTCCTTGCGCTTGCAAGACAGGCACCGGAACCACTGAGCTATATCCCCGGCCCAGAATTAATATTCTTATGAGATACCAGAGAATCCATCCTTTCTCCTGCACTGAGGAGAGGCTGTGTGAGGACAAAAAGATAGCTTCACCAGAAATCTACCGAGTTTAGGCCCTGAACTCAGACTTCGGTTCTAGAACTGTGGGAAGACAAATTTTTGTTCTTTGCCACTCAACCTGTGGTATTTTGTTTTGTCTGT